>JAQGAH010001721.1:0-11740 GCA_034696885.1 Lepidocyrtus paradoxus
GAGTGTCTAAAAGACTGTTTGAGTCACGAACCCGAGACAAGGCCAGACATTAAGGCGGTCAGAACTAGATTACGACCGTTGCACAAAGGAATGTACGTTTAATCAAAAAAAAAAGTTTTTATGAGACTCTCCGTCAAAATTAATCAGACATAAACATATAAATCCAATTTTTTGCTTTCCTAAATACTTTCCCTTTCATTTCCGCTCTACCATACGAATTTAATTTGATTTCCCTCTTTTGTGTTATCTGTCCACACAATAAGTAATAAAAACATGTAGTAGCTAATGATAAGAAGTTGTATGTCATCAATTTATCATCTCCCCTTACTTAAATGTCAATCATCCCTCTTGTGTCAATGTCATTCCAGGCGCTCCAATATTTTCGACATTATGATCGGTCTGATGGAAAAGTACGCGAATAACTTGGAAATCCTTGTGGATGACAGGACGAAGCAGTTGAGTGAGGAGAAAAGGAAAACGGGTAGGTCGATCCATACACAAGTCATATATTAAAAGTTTCTTTGAGAAGAAACAGTGAAAGATGAGTCCTTCAAGCTTTTTTCTTCTCCGTCGTTTGGAATATCTCTCGTAGATGAGGAAAGAGCTTTAGTCAGATTTCATCTAACACGACTTGAGACTCAACTTAGCTTACTACACTAGCGACTACCTGTTCTGACATCACTGCAATCAAATTCCTATTAAGATACTTTCTAGAAAATACCATTTTATAGTAGAATTACACTGGTTGATTTATGACTAAAAGGCAGTTGTACTTTTTCTTTTAAGAAAAGAAAGTTAAGCTCCAACTTAATCCCATGACTCATGCAAAACTAAATTCTCTTTTTCATTTAAACTTTTTTTCTGTGGATTCTGGCGCTCGTGGATATGGCTTGTGTGGTTCCGACATTCACTATTATCTTGTGCTGATGGTGATTGGATATCTGATCCTCTGACAAAAGAGAGTCTTCTTTATGAGCTGATCCCTGCATCAGTGGCAGAGGAGCTGAAGGATGGGCTTCGCGTACCTGCTCAAAATTATGATTGCGTCTCGATTTACTTCTCGGGTTGGTGGCAATCAGGATAACTGTGATTAGGATACCCGCAATAAGGATAAATTAAATAGTCTAAAGTAAAGAGGATAACCTAGTTAATAGGATAAAATAAATTAGTTTGAGCGGAATGAGAATGATATAAGGAATAAAACTAGCGGTGAGAATTTCAGAATCAGGATAAGCTCAGTTGCCTTACTTGTGTAGCCCTTGAATGTTCGTGGAGAACTGACTGAGATAAAAGCATGGGGTAGACTATATGCTGTGTTATCCTAATGGAT
The DNA here is from genome assembly GCA_034696885.1 of Lepidocyrtus paradoxus. Taxonomy (NCBI): domain Eukaryota; kingdom Metazoa; phylum Arthropoda; class Collembola; order Entomobryomorpha; family Entomobryidae; genus Lepidocyrtus; species Lepidocyrtus paradoxus. The sequence continues at coordinate 1,331 of JAQGAH010001721.1, forward strand.
AGTTAGACTATAAGCTTGCCCATTATCCTATTTAACTTTTCGACTAAGTAGTTTATCCTACTTGCGGGTATCCTAATCACAGTTATCCTGATTTATGGCAACCCTTACTTCTCAGATATCGTTGGATTTACTTCAATGTCAGCTCAGTCGACGCCATTACAGGTTTGACAAAATGACTTTATAGCGGGATCATATATACCCGAAAATTATCCATGCATAGCATGTACAATATTATGTGATGATAATGATGATGATATATAATACTTCATGACTTCATACAGATCAGATATCAGTTAATCGATTTTATACACATGTCATCATCATCATATCATATTATTTCCCCAAAATACACAGGATAAAAGGAGAGGAACATGTCTTTTGTGATTCGTGTTTTTGTAGGTGGTCGAATTCCTCAACGATCTGTATACCTGCTTTGACTCCATCATCGAGAGCTTTGATGTCTACAAGGTGGAAACGATAGGGGATGCCTACATGGTGGTATGTCAATGTCAATATAGATAATAGACTTGTCTATTTGAAAAATAAATATGACCTAACTTTATTATCCTGTGCAGAACTCCTTCATGCTTCCATACATCTTGTACTTACCCTTCTTAGTCCACATGCTACTCTAAATTAAAAAGGGTGATTAAACTGCTTTCCTGCTAATCAAATTAAGATGCTCATTAAGAGCCAAGTACCTTTTGTGCATGTGGGGTTCCTTCCATCTTGGCGTTTTCTTTTCCTTCCTCCATTCTCCTTAATTAGTCCCTTTTTATTGGCTATAAATGCACTCGTGTAGTTGATGAGGGGATCAAGATGAAATGTTTGCTTTTATTATCGCTCGTTGGTCTATCTTTCTCCTGATCATCCCTTTTTTGCTCGAAGCAAGCCGAAAGAATTTGGCTTGTGATCACTGACTTCATCCAAGCAGCTTTATTGAATTTTCTTGAGAACTGCAAAGAAAAATCTGTTATCCCTCCGCTCTGCATCTGGCGTAGACAAAACGATCTTTTGCTAATATTCTGCTGGATCATCATCATCATCATTTTTATTCATTTATATGGTGAGGAAGATGAGAAGAAGTAGACAAGAGATATTTGGTTCATCTGAGTATTTTTCTGGAGTTTTTTTAAGCATTCATCTTCCTCCGCAAAATCCATCCCGTTTGATTGGCTAGTTAATGAAAAGCTATTAATATGGCCGGGGTTGAAATGCCCTTTTTCTAGTCATCCTTGCAACTAACCAGTAAATACAAGGCAATACAAAAAGTCTAACTGAGTCTGCTTTCCTTTTGGAGAAAGTAGGTAATAAGGTTAGTTCGCGTGGTGTCTTGTACTTGCTACTACTCTAGAAAAAACTGACTAAGTCTATTTATTCCAGGGACTTTTTTGTCCTTCCATTCTTATTCCAGGAAAAGTTGGCTTGACATGAGGAGTTTTCTGCTTAGCACTAACTATTAATATCATGCATAAGTAAAATGGGCTCAATGTTGACTGCGGATTCTCATAAATTCAGACGTGTCCATCTTCATCAATGCATTCATCCATTTTCATAAATATGGATGACGCTGTTGTTATCATCTATTGAATAGTGTTATATATTTTTTCTCCTCACTTAAGAGCTGCAAGTTGCAATCCGTCTGATGAGAGAGAAGGAATGAGAGTTGAAAATATTCATAAATAATGTAAGCATTGTTCTTAGTTTTGTGGTCTTCATCCACTAAAAAAGCTTTTAGGGTAAATAGTAGATGAAATATTTATAAATTTCTAACTCCCATTTTGTATATCAAACGATGTCTGTAACCCTTAACCTAATTTTTGCTATTTCCAGGGGGTTTGCTCTTATCAACAATGCTGTTGGATGATTTCTATATATTTAGGAGGGGTGTTTGGTCTTGTTTTTACTTTCATTCTTTAACATATTTGGTAAATTTGCGAAACTGATGTACCTACCTTGTAATTTATAAGTACCCTGTGGAAATCCCCTCTTTACTGGCTGGGTTTTTCTTTTAAATAGCCATTCTCAGAATTGCCTACATATTACTAATAAAAAAGCCAGAATGTAATTTTTTAGTAAAAGTAAGGTACACTTGAGAAAAAGTAGGTCCTCCAAATTTAAAGCAAGGAAGCCTCTCCAGTCAACAAGCCATCTCCTCCATTATTATTCCCAAAATGAGATGTTATGGCAGTTTCACTTTTGGGAGGAGAGAACTCTAGTCCAGGATGATAAGCTCAATAATAAGTAGCCTTAACCAGCTCAGCCTACCATCCACAGAGCATTTACAGTGAAAGTAATGGCTTTTCTTAGCATGATTGTAAGGTTTTTAGGCTATAATGTTTGCTGGGCTTACAGATGCAAATAGACTTTTTGTTGGATTGTAGATGAAGAAGAGAAAAAAAAAGATTGACTGGAGCCCCATGGCCCATTTACTTTTTTCTCCTTTCATGTGCTCACGCATATCTTAGCCGATAAAGCAAGCAGTTACGTACAATCTGGATGTGGATTGTGTTTACTCCCAAGTACAATATTATTCACGAGGGAGGATGAAAGACGGTAGGGGGAGGACAAGTTTTTTTTTGTACGCTAGCATTTATGATGTGGAGACCAGTGTGGTGGCTGTAATGTTTTGGCTTTTACTCAAACTTGAACTAAGCCATGGGAATATGAAATAAAATCTGGGACGTAATAGTACATTAGCGAAAATATCAATTTCCCAGGGAAAGACACGACAAAGGATAAAGTCCCTTCTGTGAAATGTAATTTAACAAGTGGCGGCTCTGGAAAGAGAAATGGATTGAGTGACTGTATTATACTTTGTGCGAAAACTGCATTTCCTGCTATAGCCATGCATGATGATGACGATGGTGATGATCGTAGCCTGACTGCATATGAAGTATGATACATGTGTTGATGTCATGTTGTCTTTCCAGTCATCTTTCTCTCCATTTCCACTTATCTTTTGTGCTTCCCCTTTCATATCTCACATCTTTATTTTCACTCATATCAACCAACAACATAATAATATGCATCAGTGGAACTGGAACAGCTAAAGTGAGACTTGGCTTCGGTGTGAGATCCTCTTACCATAAGGTTATTATCGTCACCCTTGCACTATACATCAGTTTCTTTTGTGGATGTGGATGACAGGGAGAATTCAAACCGCTGGGCTCTCAACTCAATAGACGGAAAGGCAAGTCTCGGCTAAACTAGGCATGGAGGGATATTTATATGGAAGTTGATTGAAGACATTTATTTTCCTCGTAGTATTTTGCTGACTTTGCAGAATCCCTCCTTTCCAGAAAGCACACAATAAGAGATTTTAGCTTATCATATTTTTCCTAAGCAAAATGCTATGCATAAGCTGTGGAGGTCTGCTGGTTCTGACGATGATGACCTCAATATCTTAACTTGACCTGTGTCTTGGCACCTCCAAATACACACTTTCTCTATCCATAATGTGCAATGTTGTCGTGTGATTTGTGGTAATATGGTTGAATATGCATTATGCGCTATCAGTGAAAGTAGCTGCTGCTGAGCCATTCACTTTAGTCTGTACTCAACTTGATACTTTCACTTGATACTTTTTTTCTCTCTTCTGTGTAATAATGATAGTCCCACTGTAAGTATGGGCAATGCTAAATGTTAGGAAGGAAAACTTTTTTTCTCAGGAAAAAATATTGTAAGTGCTTTGCCTTACTTAATATTGTAGATTATTTCTTTCAAGTGCTTTCTCCCATTCAGCGAGTTCATCAGCATCACACCATACCAGCACTATCATTTTTACGCGGTTATATTGCTTTTCTTGAAGTTTAATCCTCCTCCTTTTGGAGAGACTCGGTTTCATCCTGGTCTGGCTAATATCATTTCCTTTTTTTCTCCTTGTCAAGCAAACAATGCTAATGTATGTTCTGGTTTGAAAATACCGTCAAGTTTAGGATCACGCCGTGTATGTGGCTTGGTTTTTTTTGAAACTTTGTTTTCACCGCAACAATACGGGAGCTGTTTTTTACGCATGGTGACATTGTAGTGTCGAATTTCAAACACTTTCCAATTATCTCTCGCTTCAAATCCCACGATAGAGGTAAACAGCCATAAAAATGAAACTGGAGCACGTGGTCGGTAACAAGAGAAAACTCAACGGTATAGGGAAAAGGTCACAGAGTAGAAACTGGAAAATAGAGATACTTTCTGTAACAGAAGCTCATGATTAGGAAACTTTGGAATGAGCCAGTTGAAAATAAAACTTTTTTATTGAAATTGAAGGGTGCGTTGTTGATGACCCGATCGGTTATCAGACCGAGTTTTTCCTTTTGGAACATCACTCGACATTCCCATGTTTGTCAGCATAACTTAATAGAAATGCAGATAAAAATCAAATATTTGGATCAAGCCATTAACAATTCAGTGACATGCCAAACCTCAAAAAAAACTTTTGTAGGGTGAGTCAGGAGTGAAAGTCAAGTGACCCTTTATCATGTAAATTGTAGTTCTCCGTGGTCATAAATATAAAAAGGTCGCGCTGATTAGGACTCACGTTTAGCATCCCAACAAATATGGAGACAGGAAAGGTCTCGGAAAAGAATGGAATGGGGCATTGAGCTATTTGCATGAATGTGTATGTTCATTCTAAAAAAAAGGTTTCACCCGGTTCCGGTAGCTCACGGCTTTATTGTTATCACTTTTTAAATCCTCCCATAAATTTATTTTGCAGAATGAACTGAACATAAATGCAAGCAAAGCAGTTTTCCTGAATGGCTTTCACATAATATTGAAATAGGCTATATGAGATGGAAACAAATTTTGCAACTTGCAATTTACAAAACCGCAGAAAGTTAACCGCAGAATAGTTCTGTACTTATCATTCTACATAATAAATGGTATCATATTACGTAATTAGCAGTTAAATATTTTTATTATTTCTCGTCCTAGTTATTGCTTTATTTTTTTATGTGTTTACAGAAAATGCAGTTATTTTTCCCATAATAAAAAAATTGCTGATGAGACTCATTTTGCAGTTCGTTAAATCTCACTGGAATGGGGCTATTAAATCGTAATTTTTAGTTTTGCTTTATGCCTTCTCCACCAGGGTAAACCTTAATAAGGCTATAAATAACTTGTATCTAATGGTGTGCTTCACTTTCACCCATTAGTTTAAACTTTTATGTTGATCTAACACATGACATATGTTTTTTTTAAATTGTCCCAAAATATGTTTTGTTAAGGCTTGTATTTTTATTAAATATGGTTGCAGACATTGTTGTCCCCTACTTTATAAATTGAATTTGCAACGCACAGTAAAATTTCCCCTACGTTTTTTCTCTCGATGTAAATGTTCTAAAAGCTGGAACCTATCACAAGGACAAGACTTAAGTACTGTAATAGATTCTGCGAAAAGAAGAGAAAAAAACTTTTTATTGCTTTTTTTCCTGCTTCGCTCTTGATGGAACTATATGACTATACGCTTTTGAATTATACAAATGCAAATAATATGCATCTTGAGCTTCTCTGCTCTAACGTACTTTCGCGTTCAACTATGCAATAAGATAATTTTTTTCTTTAAACTCAGGCAAGTGGTCTTCCAGAAGTGAGAGAGGGGAATTCGCATGCAGTGGAAGTTGCAAATATGGCACTAAAGCTTCTTCAAGCGGTAACAAATTTTCGGATAAGACATCGACCCAATGAGACGCTTAAGCTAAGGATAGGGATCCATTCAGGTAATGTACATAAGATATAGGAGGAGAGATAACATGTTTGCAAGCAACATTTTTTATGTTACCCCTGTCCCCCCTCTCGTCCCGTCTTTTTTACTTAAAATTAATGAGGTGTTTTGTAGGACCTGTTTGTGCGGGTGTCGTTGGGCTCAAAAGACCTCGCTACTGTCTTTTTGGGGACACTGTGAATACAGCAAGTAGGATGGAATCTACTGGACAAGGTTTTTTGGAATTATTTCCCTGTAATAATATGCTCGGTTTTTTTGTAAACAAAAAAAGAAACTATTTTTATTTCTCTTTGGGTATTTATCAGCGCTGAGGATACACTGCAGTGAGACCTTTGCCAAACTCATTCAGCACGATCCCAATCCCCAGTTCGAGTTGGAGGAAAGGGGACTCATTGATGTCAAAGGGAAGGGTGATATGACGACGTACTGGCTAGCTGCGAAAAGAGCTTCCTGCATCGCACAAATAACTACGTGAAAAGGCTGAACACAAAAAAAAACTCTATCTAGGCACAATCAGTACATTGCAAATAAAATGTATGGGTATTTTAAGTATATGTTGACCTCGGTTTTTATTGTGACGTTTGCAGTTTTAATTAAAAATCGTAAATATTGGGATTTGTATAGGAATTTAACATGTGTAATTATATAATTCTAGATACAATATATCTGTATATTGGAGGTTGCTGTATTTTTGAGTGAAAGTTTAAGGGATTTTCTGATGTTGAAACATGTAACTAACTATAAGCGTCACTTCCATATTCATTATAATTTAACTGGATGTTCGATGTAATATCAAAATATATATTGACTATAACTAGGATCATATTCAATCCAAATGTCCAATGTTTTGGACATGAAATTCAATTTTTAAATTGATTCGAATAAACAAAGGTTTGTCTCGATGAAAGAATTTTCTGGCAAACATTGGCATTATTTCCAACACAGTGACTGACCGCATACGCTATTGTTTAATTATTTATTTGGCTACTTACATAGAATAAAATGTATACTATACACTTTTTATACAGTGTATAGTATACATTTTTTTCTATGGGCTACTCATCCACTCATCCCCCTTTTAAAAGACAAAGACGACTGAAGGGCCCGACTTTTTATTGGTAATTCAATTGGGAATTGTGTCCCATTTCAATTGTTATTGGGCGAGCTGTAAAAATTAAAATGGATTGTACAGGACAAAGGAGCAAGCAGCAAGTCAGGACACTAAACAACGCTTATGAAAAAGTATTTTAAATCTTTGCAAAACTGATGCTTCATAAATATAATCCCTTCAACATCTAAATCGTTTTGAGCTGTATTTTAATATTTATCAGGAGCAGTTCATCATTTTACGACCATGTTATAGTCATCTTGAGTACTTCAGTTAGTTAATGAACTTTATTTAATCTTCCTCCCAGCCCTTGTCAGCTTCCGACACTCGCCCATAATCATTCAAAGCTCTCATCACAATATTCTCTCAAACAGGGAAGAAAGCCGCTTTATCCATATCCCAGCCATTAACACGGAAGCCAGTCAGCGATTCCCCTCCGCTCTATTTATCACATCACATCGTGCACTGCACACCCTTAAAGACCTCAAGCCGCCACCACTAGCATTAATCTATCCATTAAGAAAATCGGATTAGTAAACTTTCCCGTTTCCCTAAGTCATCGAGATGCTCCTTCTCTAGCCTTTCTAGCCTGACTTATGTTATAACATCATGCTAAGGTTCAGTCAATTGTCTCTTCAAAAAATAACTTTTAAGCACTCTCCTTTCCACAACACTCCCCTTCATAGACACATAAAAGCATATCCAAACATGCATTGTTTCCCTACTACCTAACATGCAGAATCCATCCGTAACTAACTTCCGTCTTTTTTTCCACCAAGTGGAAACTATACTAACTATTCTTTTTTACACCGTCATGGCTCACCCCTGACTTTCCTCTCTTCTGCCCTAGATTTCTCTTGCTTGCCAAGGGAAGTCTTCCAAACAGATTTGCCCACTTTCCACCAATAAATCATATTACAAACGGAAATATTACGTTGAAACTTTGGAGTGTGGACAGAAGGAGAAAGCGTAATTGTGTGAAAGTATAGCATATTGACAGACATATATTAATCCTCTTTCATATTGATCCTACAAGTGCAACTGTCTGCTCAAAAGATGAGTGGAGTGATGAGAGGAAGTCATTTGCTGATGAGGAAATCACTTTCCCCACCAACTTTTTTACTGTTGCAGTTAAGGTCCACTTCGCGTGTAATCAATTTTATAGTTTTTGGTTTGCTTCATTCTCGGAGGAAGAAAAGGTGCTCCTAATGGCATCCCGAACGGACTCAAACAGCCGGATTCGTAACAGTTGCCAAAAGTTTTTTTTGTCTCTTTGCTCAATAAGCTTGTAATAAATTGGAGCTAGACACCTTCTTCCAAGTTTCGGATGGGTTATGGGAATGATTATTATGGGCCGAAGTCATTTGATTACAGAGATTGTATTTTCAACTTAACTGAAGAGATTTTGTGATTAGTAAAAAGTAGAGAGCCAATCAACATAGTACATGGAAATACTGATCCATGGAATTATCAGTTTGAAATGATCCGTATCCCATATGTGGGTGATGATTGTGACGTTCTATTTCTGTCTTACAAAATAGATTTCTCCCAAGTATACCCATTTACTTCTGGAGCGTGATTTTACAATCAAACAAACTTTCTCTCTTTAAAAAAAATTTGAACATTAAAGTTGGTGGCAAATATACCTGATGCGGTCATCCATTCGATTCTCTGAGTTTCTTTTTCTGTTTTTTGTTCCATGATAAGTTTGAATTCCTTTCCTTGTCTGCTGCCCATAAAACGGTGCTTGCACGTAATACAAGTTCATGCTTAACTGCCTTCCAGTTTTCCCAGATTTTATGAGTTTGGCAGGTATTGCGAAAAACCGCGGCGATTTTCCGGATCTATTGAAACGTTACAGACCTATTCTGCCTCCAGTATGATGTCTATGGTCAAGAGGATAACCGCGGTGCAACAATAAAATCAGAGATTTATAGAGAAAGCAGTACAAAAGGATAAATGGATGGGGGACAGTCGTAACAGAGAAAAGAGCAATTTTAAGCGAAATGAAAGCCAACAACTGCAGCAAAATAGCTTTTTAAACTTTTTATAAAACTTTTTTTTCTTCTGTTTTTATAAAGTTTTTGCTCATTTTCTTTACCCTATCATGTAGTTGAATACACTTTACAGTGATGCATTGCCTTTTTTCAGCTGACAAAAGAAAACTGCTGAAATGAAAAAAAAACTCATCGTTTCCGCTGGGCTAATTTATTTTGACAGTTTGACTAAGGGTCAGAGGTAGGCATCGTATTTTACTTCATCAAGAAGTTAATACTGTGGATTGCTCGTATGCATTATACAAACGCTATTTAGACAAAACGACACAAAGCGAAAAAATTATGCACTTAGACAAAAAATATATCCTAAAACTCCCACGTCAAACAGACCGGGATAAATATGTTAAAGGTTAAAAAATGTTGTAATAGAAAAAAATGTTGTTCTTTCGGTGTTCGGACACCGTTTTGTTAAAAAGCATGAGAAAAGCAAGAGAAATGAGCAGAATAAGTACTATGAATATTGAATAGATAGATAAGAGAAAAGATGGATGAGAGAGAACTGGGAAAGTGAAATGCTTGAAAGAGAATGATAGCGTATACATGTATAATTTCATTATCTAACTTGACTTTTTGACACTTAACGTAACTGTTTATATTATTCAAGTTGCTTCCTCTTCCTTTCGAAAAACAAGAGTCAATTTGTTAGTGAAAGTAGAAAACTTTAGCAATTTGTCTAAGGTTAAAATTGCCACTTAGGAATGTCCTATCCTAACATATAAGCTCACCATTAATAATTTACAAAATTAGCTGCTATTATAATATATTTTTGTGGTACAGTGACCTATAGTCGGGAGGGGGGGGATTGTCAGTTCAAACTTATTAAGTCAACTGCCCTTCTCTTGTTCATTGCTAACATGTCACAACTTGGAGCGTTGAAAGCTATGTAAATTCCCTGCAAGGTGATATATGGTTTGTTTCTCTTTTACTTTTCAATTTGCTTCAACGTTTCCACGCTATTTGTAAATGTAATATTTATCATCGAAAAATACTAACGTTTATCGCGTCTTAAAGTTCAAATTGAAATACTTGCAGTGCAGGCTCACTAAGCAGCGAAGAAATTAATCTTTAGACCAGACAAGGGTTTTCTTTCTTTCCTTACAGCGCTAATTTATATTAACTTTAATCTAAATCACTCTTTTGGTTGTGTGGTGTTTGCTACTGCTTCGATAACTAATTTGACTAATTGGCCTGACAACGGAAATGGAACAAGACTGTTGTAGCAACCCACTCACGTTAAATCTCTAAAACTCCCCTCGGAAAATCTAATCTCTGAAAGTTCAATGCTTTGAGTGATATAGAATTGGAAAATTAATGCTTAAATGAAGAATAAATGCTTGAATACGAAGGATGAGTATGCAAGAAATAAATTGGAAAAGCACGTCTGGAATTTGTTTTTACAAGAAAAGGAATGAAATGCCTTTATTTACTATTTTTTCCTTCATGGCATTGTATTTGAATATTGATTTTCTTAAGATTATCTTAATTGCTACGTATATTTTGTATTCAACATTCACTTTGCAGTT
>JAQGAH010001722.1:0-11730 GCA_034696885.1 Lepidocyrtus paradoxus
AAGATTTTTCCAAAATTTCCTTCCCTCCTTACTCCAGCTCGACGTGGAGCTAGCAAGACCAACCATAACAAGTGCTGAAAACAATTGTGTTTCGAAATGGAAGGATCTTTACTGCAACCAACGTACAAACACTGTGGGGAGACCGCGAATGCTAACAAATATATGTGGACTCTACCAGCATTACCTATTTAGCGTTACTGCTTTTTATTCTTTCCCAATCTTTTATGTCAATTTTCCATTTGAATTATTAATGTGCTTGAGAGTTGGCTTTCGCGTTGGGTGCTTGAGAAAAACAGCGACTGTGAACCGCACCGTGAAGTGGATTCATATGTGTGACCTATAGCTGGCATACAGTATTTATCTAACGTTTGTCGAAGGAACAACAGGATAAAAAATATAAGAAGAAGCAAAGTTATATCTAATCTACTGTAAACAAAAAAATACTGCATAGTACACAGTATTGAATTTTATTGTGATTGCGTAATCATGTAGAAAATCCACACAGATGCATTCTTCTTCCTGAATACGATGAGAAAATGTTTGGGAAATACATAAATCTTGTTGATGCAGGTTTTTTTTTTAAACTTGGTAAAAAAACCTTTATGAATATGGTATGCACATGCCTAGACATGAAATAACATATTTTACTAACTTTATCTAGCATATGCATAGAAAAACTAAGTAAATGCTCAGTTTAGTTTTAGAGGATGGATAAGCTCAACATTCCATGTTTAATAACTATGTTGTTGAAAACTTTTCAATGCCTATTTGACTTTCGGAATTATAAATTTCATATGATAAAAATAGCAGCAAAATATGTTTTGATAACATTTCATTATTGCAGAGCAAAATAAATTACTACTAATGAGCATATATTGAAAGTAAGGGAAAAGCGTTAGTCAACTGATCTCATTTTATTTTCAGACCAATAGAAAATGTGAAGTTTTTTTGGGGTGAAATGCTTTCACTCTCTTTCCTCTTCTCTCTCCCCTCATTATTACGTTCGAATGGCCTTTTATCCCTGCTTTTGAAAAGGCCTTGAGAGCTTCCAGGGATGATCAATGTCTGCTCATTTCTCATCCGAGGGTTTCATTACGTCCGTTATGGGATATTGTTGATGTGCAATAAACGGTCCTAATAAAAGTGATAAATGTTTAGGTGTACACTTATAACCATTTCGTTTCTCGTATTTTGTCAACCCATTTGTTAAAACCTTTAATACGTGACGTCAATCTGGAATATTAAATTCTCCCCTTTTATGGCCTTTTCCCCCATTTGAGGTAAAATACCTAAAAGTATATGGTGCTTATTGCTAAGGAATAAAGCATGGATTGAGGTCACCTTTTTAAGCATCCTCACATCTTTTCATATCATCCTGTCATCATCATCCACTCTTCATGATCGTTCTGTTTCGGTCATTAATGAAAGATTCAAGATAGCGCATAAATTGGAGAATAAACTGCCTATGCCAAAACCGCACTTTAAATACCTATACCTTCCCATCTTCCGTATATTTGCTGAGCAAACCTTAAAACAAATCCGGAGGATTGACTAGGCCCATCTTCCAAAATCGCTGGCTTCGTAGAAAATAGTGAAATATGATACATGGTAAAGCCACCACATTTGCATATTAGACTGGAAACAAGATTATAATTCCTGCTAGAGCTGGGAAAAAGAGAAAGATCATCAACGTCAACGCATGGAGGATGATGAGCTTTACTACTTCCACCCCCATCATGTGGTTTGCTTACACTTGAATAGGTTTATAATATAAAATTGCAGCAAACGATGATGAAAATTGTAAACTTCACGGTGGTAATCCAGCTAAAAATGGATTTGAGTACTGCAAAACGAGAGGCATTCATATCTAGTCGAGTATTTTTCAGTTTGGTATACATCAAATACATATATTCTCATGGAAAATATGAAAGGAGAAGGAGGACGACAACCAGCCACAAACACGTCTTTTTAGATTGATGTTCATTTATTAAAATCGCTTTCTCCCATTCCATCCGAAAAATATAAGTATATCTGTCTTACCATTTACCATCATTTCAACACTTTTAATGTGCAAACATATTAGCTTCTCGTTGGTTGCGAAACAAGACGTTGCAAATGGAAGTGGTATGGATATGGTGTTTGTTTTTACTTAGTTCGGCTCATATGCCATTTTTGATACTGATATAAGTGGTATATGAGCCGCGGGAAAACTTTCTCTTCGTCTCGATGTTCCTTTCTCTTTTCTGTTAACGGCAGATTGCAGGAGTCATCAAAAGTTGCTAAAATATTACACATCCATCTGCACATTTCGTGGAGGAATGTTTGGACAGTTTTTTTCTTTCCGTTTTTGTCGACAATTATTACTGCGGAGAAGAGGCACAAACCGACAGTTTGTACGTTTTGCAGGTTTGGCAGGATGTGAATAGCAAATGAGAAGGGTATGCATATGTACCTAAATAGGGAATAGAAATGTGATGAATTTGCATTTTTCATGGTTGTATTGTTACAATGATGGATAGTGGGATTTGGTAACCAAACCAGGAAAGATTGGCAGAAGCGCTGAATGGATTGTTGCGTTCTGGCATGCATGTATAAGATTGACAAATGTCAGATTTAATTAGCCTTATTCCAGGATTTTAGAATCTTAGTTCTTGCAACAAGAAACATATCTTAGTATGAGCAATCATTAATTAACGAGTTTAAGCTGTAGCCTGACATAACTTTCATTTCATTCATACCATCCGTTATAGTAAATTATTCCACGCTTTTAAAGGTTTCATAAGCACTAAAATCCTCCGAGAGTGTAAATTTTTTTCTCAGGAATTAGAATATAAAAAACCACAAAGGAAAAGAAGTTTCTTAATATATTACTTTCTGGAAAATCCTGTACAACTGGGCAGCTTTCTTTCTGGCTGGAAGTCATAAGCCCTCTCCCCTGACAATACTGACTAAGGTAAATACCCGGTTTTTTAGAAAAGACGGAGCAAAAGTAAGCGGCAACCAATCTCATTTCACATAAGCAACTTCGGCCATGGCTAGTTCTGTTATTACACAAGAGACCTACTGTCAGTGAACCAGTGAAAGGGAGAATATGGACGGAACGAGTAAATCGTCAGAAAGAAACAAGCCATACTACATGATCATGATGATGATAAAGAACCAGTTTGGCATTTATTTGTTTGAGGATGTTCATACTATATGGTATTTGGGCAAGAAATGGGATGAAACGATGAAAGCGCATTCCGCATTTGGTAAGCCAAAAGTACCTGCCTGTAGCTTGTAACTTCTGTAAAGATGGGGATGTGACGCGTTTTTTAGCTTTAGATGTAAATACTATACATATTGTTATCAACCCTATTGGGAGGAGGATCCTCATTTTATTTTATTTCCAAAGGCACAGAGCAACTTTAGTTTGAATGAGCTTTACTGAGCCTCCCTGCGCAATATGTGGTGGCGGTAACAATATCCAATGTAACGTAACGACACATCAAAAAGTTTGACTTTCGGAAAAACAAAGTCATTTACGGGATGTCATCTTGTAACAATTTTTTCCCTTCCCTAAGGTCCTCCGAGTATGAAAAAACTTTGCATTATCAAACCTTATCCCCGTCTTTTTCTTGCCAACCTTCTTTTTCCGGGAAAGGGATAAAGTATGGTTTATTTGAGTTCCAGAAATCAGAAAAACTTTCTCTCATATTGCGTGTGAGCTTCGTGGAAGGAAGCCAAACGCGAATGACAGGTGGGAAAGTGGGCGTGAATTTAATCAGAAGTTTCCAGGGTCTGTTACCGGTTTCTTTTAATTGCTTGCAATCTGTATTATTTAATGCCTTTACAAAACTTGTGTTTCATTAATTATTTGTTTTCGTGGTGGACGCTATTGCTTACTTTTTTATCAAAGAATGGGCCATTCGCCATACTATATGAACTGGGGACAACAAAATCTAATATTATTTTTATCGCGAACAAATCGACTATTTATAGCCACTCCATTCCTCTTGCTTTAATAATTCGTAACTGAATTCCTCGAAGAATTCATGTCCATTCTCAATCCTTAATTTGGGAAAGAAAACTAACGACAGTTTGAGGTCTGTAGGATCATGAATTCCGACGTGTTTACTTCCAATTTGCAATAACTGACTCCATTTCCATTACGGTGTATTAATAAAAACCAAATCCTCAAAGGAAAATCTTGTGACCTGCTTAAAAATCCTAACATGTTCAGTTTAATTTACTACTCTGGTTCTTTTAGTGATCAGATGGGTTCTGAGAAATCCAAATGGGAACTAAGTTTGATTAGCTTTTTCATTGCTGATCTCTTGACGACTCCTTTCTCATGAACGTGGCTGAACTGAATAATAGGCTGGAGTAAAAAGGTACAAAAAGGTGTTCACTGTAGCGTTATTTACTAATACCGCATTTTAGAGTTGAAGAAGTACCCGTTATTGTGCTTGACAAGATCGGACCACCGCAGTTATTTCTGTATCTTTTACTTTTGCTGGTTACTTTTTGTCGTCCCTTCAGAAACTTTTGGGTAGCCGCAAAAAAATTCACGTTTTCCCATAGATAAAAGTGATCACAGAATATAAAGAAGCTCGGTCCCCTTGTTTGACATCCAATACATATATTTAACAGGCTTTACGTTTAAATGCAAGCCCACACATTATATCTGACAACACTGGTCCCTGTAACCTATCAAGCATAATAATGTTTTTTCCATCCAATATCTGTTCCTCAAATATCCAGTTTGATGATGCTGATGTAATGTAAAGTGGTTTTAAAAGGGTGCAGCTCTCACAAATCAGGCATTCAAAACCCGTCCTGCTCATCTTTCTTAAAGTTGATATTTCCTCAAATACGTTGAGATAGAGTATATGACATGTCCTTGCCTTTCCCCACTCATCTCATTTCCCATTGTCAGTATCAATAGCAAGGCAATTCCCTAGCATAAAGCTTTTATAGAAAGTTGCAACTCTGTTTTTTGCAATCACTGCCTATTCAGTTTTCTACTTTAGTGAAGTCTCCAGACGGAACTGGGTAGTTTTCTTGTGTCACAGTCTCTGCCAGTGTCAGATGTCGGCTTATGAAAGATAGAAATACGACGTTGGAGGAATAGGTGTCCCAGCTTTTGTTTCAAATCTTACCGCTTATCAGTCAGATCCTGTACGTGATAATACTGATAATGCAACTTTGGGCTGGTAGACACACGGTTTGGAAAATCTCACTTGTTAAATTTACTTTTGAGAAATGGCTTTCACCAGGGATGGGGCAAGACCATTGTATCAAATTGCCCCGGGAAGATTGTGAAGATTTGCGGAACGCCACCTTCCCACTCTATTTACGTCATACAATCATTGAATTCCACTGCTACAATTGCTATCATTGAATTTGTATTGGTGGAAGCAGTTATACCTATGTATATGTACCTAATTTAATTTATTCTATAGTCACATATTGCATATTAAATATTTGAGGAATAAAGCCTTCTTGTACTTACGCAAGAAGGGCATAGCCACGAGCCAATACTTATGCTTTGTATGGGAATGGTAATCTGTAATGAACCGTAGCATTCTGATTAGATCAACTTTTTCACTGAATTCTTACAACAACCATTTCAATCGAAAATCCCAAAAGATATTTGAAAAATATCCTCTTTAAGCTCCAATACGAGTTCTGCTAAAGATTATACGATTTTCTTTAGGCTTACCATTGTAGAGCTTCCTACGTCGCAGGAAAAGTTCTCTAATGAAATTTTTACCCATTTTCCTGGAATTCTGAATGAAAGGGATGAATAAGTAGGTCTTTTTCGGATAATGAATTAGATACTTTTTCTCATGCCTAAATATTGCCAACGAAGATTTTAAAGATGCGCAAATCCGACAATGGGGTAAAATTAAACAAGCCCTATTGTCAACTTCTCGGAGAGCAAGGGCACAAAATGGGGAAAGCTTGAAATTACATTCAATATTTACTTTAGGTTTCACTATTTCTTCAAAAGACACAAGTAATACGAAGAATAAGAAAAGGTCAGATTTTAGGTATTTTACGCCCACTTACAGAGATGATGGGGCAACCTCCATTTTTTTAAGTTAACTTTTCCATTACATTTTCCAATTTGACAAGAATGTATTGTTTTTATTATTCGTGTCCTCGTTAGCTCACTTTTGTTTACTTGTTTGAATGAGCTCATAACAAAAAGATTCCAACTAATATCATCTGTCTAGTTGGGATATTAAAGGGGCACTTGTCATTACGAGAAAACTAACATTACTCTGAATTTATGATAACGAGCTATTATTTGTTCAAGAACCTTCTTTTCAATAACGTAAGTATATATTTACTCAACGCAAGAAAAAATGTAGTCTCGAATCTGAAACACCACTTGGTGGAAAAATATAATAAGAAAATCTCAAGCTGTTTTATACCGTCCTGAACAAACAGCTTACTTAACAAGTATCAGTATCAAGTTTTATATCGTTGGTGTAGCTGTAGCTGTAGCTTTTATATTCAAAAATCAATTTGGCATAATTAATAGTCTCTCAATCTTAGGTAGACCTATCTCTCATGAACATTTCCTTCTTTAGGTCTTGGGGCAACCAATCATGAACGTATTCGGGGGAAATGGGTTCGTTTCGTGTAATACTTCAGCTGAGTTTCCTTCATCAAGGAAGTCCTTCAACAGTTTTTTTTGGATGTTGCTACACAGCATGGAGAAAAGGACTCTAGCTAGTGTTACATATGCAAACTTTCCCTAATATTTCCTTTCACCGAGCCATTTGCCTATTTCCTTACTGGCTTCATTGAGACTGAGGAACCTAATGGGGAAAGATGCAAAATTTAGACAATCATTTTGCTCCACTGATTTCTCAACTTTTCCTATTAACCTGCCAGAGCCTAACATTCGTCCATGTCAAACACAGGTTTTGGGTTAGACAGGTTATATTGATAAAGCTTGCAAAGTTAAACTACATCCATCATTTATTGTAAGAGTTTTTAAAAGTATCATCATTCCCACATTCACTTTCATATCCCGCATCCAAATAGCCCTCCTTATATAAGTTATAAGTTAACCTCAGATTGCCTCAAGATTAAAATTCTTATACTTGTGCTTCGCCACAAGTCTCAAACCGAAAAAAAAAATGTCTTTCCCTCATGGTTTCTTATTCATGCATGATTTTTCCCCATTTTCTTTCACTCCATCAGCCAAAATGTTTTCATGCAAGGGTAGCATTACATTTTCTCCGGAATGTTGAGCACACCTTGCAAAAGGACAGTACAAAAATATTCCACACCATTCATATAGTTTTTACTTTTAGTATACTCACATGCGATATACTCGAACGTATATCTGCAATGGCAGGTTTTTCAAGTGGCTTTCTCAAATTAGAGGAGGAAAAAGGGCTTGGCGTTATTTTACTTCCACTCAGGTACAGCCTCGAAGCCCCTTATTAGTGTATTAGATTGCGTGCTATCCAAGGATTTTTTCGAAGATTTTACGATTATTATTACTTCATCCAACGACAAACCACTTTGGAGAGTAGATAGGTACGTCCATAAGCTCTCGAATGAAAGGGGGAAGTCATACTTTAAATAAAGGGAAAATGGACTTCCCAAATACAAAAGAAACAGAGCACACTTAAATGTCGTCCACTTCTGCTTGAAGAGACTCTTTAAGAAAGTTCCGATTTCGAAAGCATGACTGGAGTGCATTTGTCACGAGGACTGCCTACTGACAGGATATTCCAGGAGGCCGTCTGCGTCTTATTGACCAGTTTAAATATTAGTTTTGTGCGATAGCAGTTCCTAAAAAAAGTGTCGACTTGGGAGGGGGAGCTCATTATTCATTGAAAAGTTTGGAGATGGTGATGGCAGTTGTCGGAGCTGCTGGGTTTCATGGGCAATCTCTTCTCTCTATTATACGAATGACCTTGTTTGATTGCTGTTCAGATGCTATGTACGTCAGTTATATGGAGGAACGATTATAGCAAAGAAATATACCTATTGGGGAAATTATAGTATTGGTTCGTTATTTCCCCTTTAATTGAATGCCTCTGCTTGAGTGACCCTGAGATGAAATAGTTTCCTGAGTTCTTGGAATAATATAAATCGTAGTCATTCAAGTATGGAAAAAGAAATTTCAAGAGGCTTTTAATAAGATAGCATGTCCACGTTACAGTGTCAGTCAATCACTGTGCTAACAATGTAACAGCGGCATGGAATAGTTTGTCCGAATTGAATTTATCTTATTCTTATTCTTATGTCTATCTCCAACTGTATTTCCCCTACGTTTTATTCAAATCCAGTAATGCCATTCGAAAAATGTTATTTAAACGTTAGCATTATTACTAAAACTAGGAATTTGTTTTGTGGATTATTAAATTCAGTGGAAAGTTGACAATCAAAAACATCCTTCTTTATCTCTTGTTAAAATTCAATCAAGTCTTATTACGCTTTGCAAAATATTTTGCATTTTTTGCAAATTCTCTCCATGTACTTAACATGTCAAAGTGTCAAACTCTATAATAATAATCCCATTGTTGTTGACATCGAGTCTTTTTTTTTATTGTTCAACCATCCAGAAACCCAAATCTTAGAAATTACTAATTTGGCATATGCAAAAAAAACTTGTTTTCAATTCTCCACTGGAAGAACTGTAGAAGCAGAAACAAAAATGTTCACAAATCTGACACCCCCAGATATTTCCAGTTCCAAGTACGAATAAAAAATATACTAGTTGTCATTCCAAGTCAGTTCGAGCTTCCATTATAGTTTTGCCATCATGAAAACTACGGTTTCGATAATGATTCAAAGCTTCTTGGAAAATGGAATAAGTAAATGATTAGTAGCGATATTGTCAAAGTTGCACAAAAAGTCGTTCCCCGTTTTAAGCAGGGTCGCATCGTATAAGTAATTTGTCAAGAAGAACGGCTAGATATGAACATGAAACATGGAAAATATGTATGGGAAAGCGAATGAATGATACGAAAAGACAAGTAGACAGATGGATACCCATTTATATTTCCGAGTTTTTATTAAGACATGCATTATTAACTGTGATATGACAAGCCAGGGACAATCATAATGATTGAAGAGACATTCTGAGAGCATTCATATGAAACCGTAGAAGAGCTCGTAAAGATATATTCAGTTCCAGACTTTTCCTTCTAATAATAGTATGAAGAAGCCACGTACATTAGAAACATGACGTAGATTTTAAAGAGCGTTCTCTCACTTTCACTTTGAACACAGCACTAGCATTTGCTATTACTTTACTTTTTTTACTTCTGGTTAGGCTGCTGACTCAACATCCACCTCATGTGTAATATTACAGTGGAGAAAAGGGGAGAAGACATAAAATCTACTCTGCATTGTGCCACTATATTAAAGTTATGGTTCGAAGAGCATTTCCCCGTTTCAAAGAAAAGTAAAATCGCATGGAATCCTCCCGTCTTCCTGATATAACGTAATAATAATATTATTCCTCTTTTTCTACAGCTCTTCCCAATTTTTTATTATTATTCCTATTCTCACCGCACTTTTTTCCCCCCGTTTCGTCCATATTATTCCTTTCTTTCTCTTTTATTTGCATGCATAATTCCATTATCTTTTTCATTTTTTTATTACTCTTTCATAGAAGCGGATGAGATATGGGAAGCGCCAAAAGGGCTGGAAAGGAATATGAAAGGGAAGATGACAAATATAAATAGGAATGGTGTACTTTTTGCACATTTTTAAAATGTGCCTGTAGAGCCCATCATTTGACTGGGTGGGGTGCTGGGTGGTACTTTGTATATTTAACGACAGTTGGATATAGTCAAGTCATTCAGTCAAACAGAACTTATTGTCTACCTTGTGCGTAGGAAGGAACAGATGGGATAGAAAGCTACGTGGGGAAGGATAAGAAGAATGAAATTCCTTGAATCGTATTACAGGGTTCGCTTTTTATGATTATGAAAAATTTGATGATCTATGGGAAACAAAAGGAGCAGCTTTCACTTATAGGGCTACTTTCACTAGAAAGATATAGAAGGGAAAACTGCTCATTCATCGAATTTGGATGTGTGTCTGGAATATGCGAGAACGAAATATCATTAAATTAGGTAAGCTACCAAACTGGTACAGGTGGAGTTGTGACAGCGCTCACTCACATGTAAACTGGCAATCATATATTTTCCCCATTTCTCATCTCCGAATTCAATCTCAATTCCAATTCGGAGTAATGATACGATGCTCATTCATGTCGACCCGTACATTAGGCAACTGACAAATAACCTTCCTTTCCATTATGTCAACCACACACAGGGAAACTACATTATAGATATTTTTCTCCCTCTGGACAATCAGCTATCTATTTTAGCCTGTCACCCTGTTCCTAGAAGACGCCTACAGGTATAGAAAGGAAAACCAAGGACATAGCAACTACAGTACATTAGATTTCCTGATGGAATTTTTTGGTTTGACTGGCTCTACTTTATATTTATTGGCTCAGCGCACCTACATACACATCTTAAACGTATGTATCATCTCATGCACTAATTTTTGCAAAAATGAGGAAAAAAACTGTAAAAAGTTTTCTGTAACGTTATTTTCCCTTTCCAAACATGGCCTTAGAGGTCGTCGTCACTGTACATCATCATTTGGACTAGTCAACCAGCCAATGCAATGCTAATTCAATTTGGAATTTTTCTCCTCCCAGCCCAGTAAAACGAGGAAACACCTATTACAAGTCCAAAATCTTGTAGAGCATGACAAATACATTTAGCACTACATGCTGTAGACACTTGAAAAATTGTATCTACGTCGACATTCCTATTTAGGCATTAGTAATAATTGGGTAAGTAACGCCCTTTTGCAATCAAAGGGTGGAATTTCCCCCTTGCGCTAGTCCTTACTCTTTACGACTATGACTATGAGCTTTTTATCTGCTGGAGAAATACATCAGTCGAAACTAATTTGAAATGTAAAATGGCTGATGAAACTGTTACCTGCCACACTACCTATTATACCTTTTCCACATGTCGAGTCATTGTTAAACTCTTGGGCATCAAAGTTCATGGCTGAAGTGATTATTCCGGTAGTCATTCCTGTGGGATATGCCTTATTCGCAAGGATGGATAATAACTGGAATTTTTTCCTAATGCTTGTCATCATTAAAACACCCCCAAAATCCACAGAGTCGTAGTTCCAGAAAAATATTATGGGATGATGCCTCAACATTTTTCATCAACCCATTCAGAACGGGAATGAATGGGGAGTCCTGTCCCCGTCATAAATGGCGGAAATAATGGGGATTATAAACTAGTTGGGGGACGCGTCGTATAACGCTTTCATGATGGTGAGGAACTGACTACGTCCCTGATATTAGCATGCATATGGTGGCTTAATCAAAGTGAAAGGAGAGAAAGGAGAGATATCCAGAGATAGCTAGACGTATGTACATATTAAGATCTTTAGAAAAATGGTTGAGCCGAGTTTAGTTTGAAAAGTTTGCTCGTTTCATTGTTATTACGATAATTGCGAGGGGGATAAGGTGACATATATTGTGCATATAGAAGAGCTCTCCACAATTTTCCGACAAAATCATTGAATGGTTCGGTTAGCCAGTGGGATGACAAGGTCTTGCATGAAAAATAGGGATATCCTTCTCTCTTCAACCTTATATCGTTCCATCATCATTTCATCAGTTTTCTGATGTCGTAAAAATGCAAATGCTCAAAGTTGAATAGCTTTTGG
>JAQGAH010001723.1:0-11727 GCA_034696885.1 Lepidocyrtus paradoxus
TGAGATGTGAGGATGGAGGAGGATGCAATCCAATATACAATTAGGCAATTGTAATTGTAATCGATATAAGCAGACATATGTGGGTAGGCGTTAATGACAAGAGATGAGTCTGAATTGAAGTAGGTATATTCTATGGCCAATTTGTTACATATTTCATAAATTGCGTCGTTTGTGTAATAGTAATAGTTTACTCATTTCAGGTTTTTATAAAGGGTCCTAAAGAGGGATTTACTTTTGCAATTATCGTATTAAAGCATTCAACAGTTTTTGAAGGAGAATCTCTACTCAATAAAAAGAAATCAAAAAACATTTGTAAGTAAAGCTTATTGAAATAAATCGACAAAGTTTCAATCGTAAAGTGTCAATGAGGGTGGGTAATGTGAGACTGACATGTTCAAACAAACCCTATCCATCTACCTACTTGTTCCATATTCTACCTAAATGGGATCGATGATTTCCTAAATGCAGTTGCGGAACTGTACACAAAATCTTCCTATTCCTTTGTTGGAGCACATTTCGCTACAAAAGTTTCGAAAATTGCAATTGCCTAAATAGTCTTAGGTCAGTAATGGCTTGTGGGATTTAGTCAAATGAAATATTTTATAGAAAAATCAGTCTGGCATGATATAGATTTGTTCAAAATGATAAGGAACCGCTAATGATGCCTATATGACTATAGGTATCACCTTAGCGGTAAGTGCGGATTCGTTTTTATCGACTGCAGTCATTAAATGTAGCTATCTCAACTTGATTCTGGTGGCACTGAACCAAAATATGGATGCATGCCTAGTGCAATAAAATTAAAATTAAAAAAAGGGTGACAGATGACAGTTTGAAAATGTTCATAGCGAATTTACCCATTTTCCGTTGACCTGTAAATCGCGCGTGTGAAAAGACAACTTTTGACGGGAGAAGGACACACGTCTATATTTACAATTTTTAGTCTGCTACCTGCAATAAAAATAAGTAAATATTTATCATGCATACTACGAAACGGGACTCGCACCCAAAATAGTATTTTTTTATACCCTGTGATAAATTCGTATCATTACACGGCATGATCTTCAGGCTCGAATATTATTAAATTAAATATGATTACTTTTACAGTCTGATCCTCTGATGATGAGATAACGTGACAAAACGAGGCTTCCAAATCAGCCTTTCAGTGTGACAGCTTTGAAGACAAAAATCACACTCCCAATCAAAGCCAGTCACCTTCCTGGGTGTCCTCCTACCCTAAAACAAAATTCCTTGAGTTGGACGTAACGACAAGACGTGTTCAACTTCAGCTGGGTTTTTAAAAACGAAAATGATCCATTCCTCGCCATTCAGGACAGCACACGCGTACGCATAACGCACATCCCATCAGCCGTGCAGTAATCACCGTTGCAGATTTAAATGCATCCACGCGCCATAAAAAATGAACTAATAATCCCCCTATTTTTATGCCTTAACATTAATATTTATCCTTCATTCCCTGAAAACAAGTGCGCCATTTAAGAACGCTCCTATTCCAATGAAATTACAGTTAATTTGGTCTTCTTTTAATAGTCACCGTTTTCATGTTGTCACATGGAATTGTACACGGAGGCACGGGTGGTCCTAGTTTAATGACAGATGATAGGGATGATGGGATGAGACGATGCTGCAAATAAGCATCATCTTAACAAAAATTATATCATCATCATATCTAAACCGAGTCTCGAGTCTCCCATTTTTCATTGCACTCAAAAATGATCATTGTTGCGGGATTTCGTTTAGTCGGTAGTGTAGTGATTTGTTTACATTACTTTGCTATTTTTACTGCTCACTTTAAAGCTCAATTTACTCCGTGCTCCTAATATGGTAGGAAATGATTTGAGCTGATAATACAATAATGCTTATAGATGCAGTCTACCTGCTAATTATCCTTAGCTGAAATTATTATGTATACGTGTTTGAATTGATCATCCCAATTAGCATTTGCATAAGCTCTCAATCCCCGTTTTTTAGAACGTCCGATTGCGTAATGACACATGGGATATTTGAGTCGCCCAGATTGTGAGAAACGAAATGAGAGGGAGTCGAATATCACCTTCGTCATCTTCAGTACGGCTCTATAATATTGGGTACATTGATATGTGTGGTGTTGATAGTTATCTTTGCTATCAATAATTTGACATGTATTAGGGAAGATGTAATGATGAGACTGCATTTTTTTGCTTTCTTTACAAAAAAAAGTGAAAAAGGATGAATTGTTGCGTGGCTGATGCACATACGCGAGTATAGCGCACATGTCAAGCCGACCGAATGCAGATATTATTGCACATGCAGGCATAACATTGTTCATGCATGTTTTTGGTAAATCCCCTTTTCCGCTAGACTTATATGTATACCAAGTGCAGTTGGGGATTTTACCAAAAGCAAAAAAAATAGGACGGGGGAGGAAATACATAGTATCAAAATATGAGAATATTGCATTATTTCATTTGTCAAATTGGTACAACAACAATGTTTGTGTGGTTGTGGCTAGCAATTTGGGATTTTTGTAGAGATGATGGCTATGATAGCGACGAAATATACAGGTACTTATACCTATATTTGGTATTTGACTATTTTTTAATCGAAAACATATAGGTAGCAACTCTATTTATCCTTTGATCTAAATTTTTTAAGTCATTTTCGCATTATGAGAAAGTATATTTGACAACGAGGATTTAAAAACAGATCGACAACGGCATGGAATGGTATCATATGCATAATGAATAGAATCTTTTTGACTTGATGAGGATGCTGATGACTAATAGCTACATGTATTTTTTATCCTCTACCGGATTTTCTTGTAATAAATTGGAAATTCGACCCTCCAATTTCCCTATGATTGGACCGTCTCCATGTTTTATAGAGAATGGTATATGGTATGAGAATATGAGATGTGGGTCCTCACTCCTCAATAGACATAAGTGTATTATTTATGATTATTTCTGTAAAATTAAATTTTTTATTACGTAATCCCTCATGTTCATGAAAGCGTGTAAAGCGGAGGGTGCACTACGTACGACTGTGTTTTTACAACTCTGTGAAAATAAAAGTGCAATTAAATCCAGTGATTGGTAAAGAACATATATGTACTTATTCTACAATTTATTTCAATTATCAGAATTCATTAATTTTTGCTATTTATAAAATACGTAGTTAGAACATAGTAAGCTCCACAGTAGCTCATCAACATATCACTGTTAACCGTCATCTCAGCAAACCCAAGACGGTATGGTGGTGGGGCTGCATCATCATCCCTAGGAAATAGTAAATGAAACAGGGGAAGAAAGGGATATGAATGAGGAAAAGTAAAAATGGATTGATTTGTAAAAAAAGATAGATCGCTTCAAGAAACGTGACGCCCCGCAGAAGCACCCCGTATCCATCTGATTGAAGTCATTGTGTGTGAAAGCACATCATTCAAAGTTATAAAACAGTATGACATTTTTTTGCACAGGTAGACCCTCATCATAGTTATTTGAAACTTCTTCATCCCCATCCCTTGTAGTAATTAAATTTTACATGTTTTGATGACACACTTATTTGGAGGTTCCTAACACTGGTAGCAACTAGGCATGAAATGAGGAAGTTAATACTTTTTTAAACTAGCTAGTAAAACGAAATAGGATGAACAAGACCAATAAAGGATGAAAACGGATTGGGATTGGGTTTGCATGTTTCAAACTCATTTTCTTAGCTTTGGTGAACCATGACGGTTGGAGGTTGGTGGAGGAGTAGCCACATAATCTTTCATTGATTTGATCCGTCTTTCAAGTGAGCCGAAACGATATGATCTTATCCCTTACATTGAACAGAAGAAATGTGTAATAATATAATACACTGACAATGAGAGATGATGATACTGATGATGATGATATTCTCGGTTCCACCATCATCTCATCTCCTGATTTGAGACATGTCTGCGTGAAGACTTCGTATTTGGGTGAAAAGTTATCTCGGAGGCAATAATATCTCTGCTACTGTGTCAATTCTCCCTTTCATTTGCTAAGAGGGGCCTGTTCAGTTGTGAATTTTACGATTATATCACCCCCTTCCATATGCCTATCTGCTCATTAGTGGGATATCTGTGATGCAATGCTTAGGATGAGGGAAGATGAAGATGCAAACTAGGTTACTATTACCCTTTAAAGTTCAAGATTACAAAATCCCTCTTTTTTCTTTGTTTTTTATAGATAGTGAAAGAGATAATTTTAGTTTTACCTATATACTATTGGCAAAATCTAGACTCTTGCATGCAGGAAGATCCACCAATTTCTCAGATTGTGATTTGGGGTTTAATCAAATTCCTGCATTTTGCAAGGACGGTTTTGCATGCTTTTATCATCCGTTTGCAGATAAGGGATGACGGAATCTTGGTTGGATTTAAAATACCGACGTCATCAGGGCCTAGACACGAGGAAGAAAAATTTAGGTGGATTGATCATAGATAACATATTTTACAAGCGATAGGCATGTCATGACTGATGATTCATCAGTGATGAAAATAACCCGATACCTACCCAATTGTAATAGTAAAAAGATGAGCTTTTTCCTAGAAAAAGAATTCATTCCGATGAGGAGGAGTTGATGACAATTGAGCATGAGTTAATTTATGATGTGTTAAGTGAATTTAGCCATACTTAAATTTTATCGCTGGAGTTTTCCCGAGGATTCTCCATTCTCCATGATGTAAGGTGGACAAAGAGAATTGTATTTTTCAATACAAGTGCTTAAAAATCGGAACAGAAAGATGACTAAGAAAGTTCAATAGGTATATCTTTTAAACAATCAAACTAACAAGTCGTAAATTAGTCGGTTGTAGTCTCGGTTAATGTGTTCAGCACGACAACTATCATCAGGTAACTATAACTTACATACTCATTCTTCTGTAAAGCATATTTAAAATCGAATTTTACGAGGAATACAATTCCATCACAGCGCTGTGTCCACAAAATGCATACTGTTCGACCATCCTATTCAAATCATAAAAGCACGACTTAATGCCTCGTGTTAGATCATAATAGTTGATTGTGAATTGCTAGCGAAGTTTTTTTTGTTAATTTCCTTGTTTGAATTTAGGTTTAGTTCATAACACACTGACTTGATTAAATAAGATTTACGCAATAATGTCGAGCTCACATTAAAAAGTTTCATAAATCACAGCATTTATTGCCAGGATAAGACATACGGGTAGTTATAATTTATGGGAGGGATTATGTAAGAAATAAAATGGCTTTTAAGCCAAGGTCGGAAAACGACTTTACAATAACTTTCGCTGGACAAATTTTCGCCACGTATGTATATTAGGAACAATAATGATCAGATAATGATGGGCTTTTTCCAAAGTTGTTTGAACATTAAATGGATAATTAAAAGCAAGAATTCTCAGAAACCTCTAAATAGCTCACTATTTCAATCATAAACTAGGCGAATTAAGCCTAAAGTGACTCATACTATAGAAATGTCAAGATTAAAAAACTAATTATTTAACAAGGGGATGCCACAATTCAACCTGCTCTGCGATACCCAACGATTACGCCTTCGAGGCAGAGACCTGTCAGTTTGAAAATCACAAAACGTGGCTTATGCTGAGAAAATCTTTTGCTCACTGGCAACTTCAAAAATTACCCCTCTACTGTAATATTTAATGCACTTTGTGCATTTCCCAAAATGATCTTTAACCTCTGATGTCAAAAATGCAATTTTTATTGCTGAAATCACAGAAGTATAAAATATAAAACATGCAATATAGCATCTTGTATCAATCGTGCAACGAAAGTCATTAACTTGAGGTAGTTTTAGATGAATGTAAAGCCAAAAATTGCCTGAAAAAATGAACCAATTCATACACTGTTTTATCGGTCACATGAAACATGTAATTTTATCTGTTATGCAATTCCCGAAGAAAATTGCAGAGCTCAAAACGTATTCTGTTGTGCTCGGCGGTGTGCAAATAAATAGATGCATAAAGATTACACACAATTTCTGTAATAATGCATAATCCTAATCACTATCACAATTGCCATTTCATAGGGCTTCCAATATGCTCAGAATGGCAAAGCTTCCCTAAAATAACAGAAACCTTTAATTAGCTAATGATTCAATGTATCAGAGTACAAGCTGGTTTAATTATGCGTATGCCGTATTATCATCCCAAACGAAGCTCAAACTTTCCATATCTGACTAATTGTAGGCAACTCCCGTAAATCATAATCCTATAAAACTGAAACGCAATTTACTCCTTTAGAGATAATTGCCCTATTAAGTAACACAGTTTGAAACTTTGCCAGTAAGGAAATGAAATTCTTCTTCTCAAAATTCGAAATGAACCCAAGCTATGCTAAAAAAATGCACACCGACAAAATTGAAAGCGTCACATCGTGCCTAGCAAGCCGACGACGTGCGTAGATTAAAAGCCTCTTTTCATCCGCCTTCGCGTGCATAAACCCCAATATTTTTTGCTTTTACTGCGCTTCTTCTTCGCGTCCTCGTCCTTGAAAAGTGAAGCGGAGCACAAAAAATTAGATGAGAGGATGACGATGATGATGCGTTGAATGGGCAAATAAATTCACGCTCAGTGCCAATAACAATACCCAACATTTACAATTATTTACCCCTTCTCTAGCGAGAAAAAAAAGTCGTAAAAAATTGGTTCCCTTATTCACGTCATGTGTCAGTGTCAGCCATCATCATTCTCACTAGCCATGTCACGTCACTTGCACTTTTCACTTGCCTAGCACAAGCGATTAAAAAGTGAGGGGACAAGAAGCTAAATTATTAAAATTTCAGAGACTCACCTCCCCTTTCATGTTCCTCTTTTCGTCATAAACCACTCCATTAATTAATTAGCCAACAATGCCCAGCAAAAAAATATGTGCTACAGTTCCTCCTTTACAAATGGAAACTGTTTTAAAAGCAAAAACTTGAACATCAGTTTTCAAACTTGATTTTATGCTTCAGACTAATAAAAAACGTGCGTGTTCATCATCAACATCATTTTCAAATAGAAGTCAATAAAAATAAACTTTTAAAAAGACTAATTAGAACTAGGTAAATTGCAAATGGAATGAGTACTATAGTTTTTGTGACCTCCTGCATTATGTTATCTTCTGTGTCAATTGTGGCTTCTGCATTTTAGTCCTGTTTTTTGAATGCCGTATTTAGACAATATAACCATTACGTAAAAAAATCCATCCATGTGAGGGCTCTTTTTCATTGCCACCGACTGACCGACCGATGCCAATATCAAACAACATGCAGCCTATTAAAAGGAGCAACAAAAAGGGTTCAAATTAGAATTTCCAAAGCATTTCCAAATTAACCCACTTGACAAAAGATATATTCCATCTAAACATCTTCATTAAGCAGAAATATTGGCATCATTGATTTCACAAAATTATTTCTGCTGTCTCATCACTGTCAATTGTGGAGCCCATTAGTGGGGGCCGTTAAAAGGCTCGGGAAAAGGGATGAGTCATTGGTTAATCACATTCATCTTCAGTCTCGGAATGACATTGCTCTCCCATTCAAATCAATCCGTTTCGTTCCATCTCGCTCATCTTCTGTCAATTAATTGTGGTTGGGTGCATTCGTGCTCTTTTTTATGTAATCATCCTCCGTCCATCCCACATCTCACACGTCTTGGTTTTATTGCTTCAATTTTTTTCAAGAGTGTTTTTATGTTCTTTTTTTAGTCCACTCTTCTTCAAATCAAGACATGTTAGCCAAAGGCCACCTTGATTTCTTTTGTAATGGGAAAGGATGATTGAAATGTTACCGCGGTTGATTGACAAATGGCTGAAGAATCAACAACAAAAATGTTTAGCTGTAAATATGGACATTGATTTTGCTATTGACAGATCCTAAATAGGCTATTTACGCTTATTTGTTCGGTAAATTGGTTTAAAGCGATGTGTAGCTCATTAGGGTAACCTACAGGCACTTTGATGCTGTCTCATCGTCCACCACGTGATCGATATAAATGGACGCTTTATGGAGTTAGTAATACAGTTTTTGATTAGTCAATATTTAAAAGTCTGAAATAACAAATATCTGAAAAATGAAGATCAATATCCTTACTTAAGACGAAGGTCGACCTATATGACGAATTATTACAAATAAATCCATTTTAAGAGCTCTCGGCTCTCTTTGGCAAAATATCATGATCGAAATGTATTCGCAGAAATGATATTTTTTTTTGCAACCTTTCATCAACTAGAACATCAACGGTCATCTCCACCTTCAAGCAAAGTAAATCAAATCAGTGCATCTTTCATTCTGATGGATGATTACGCATACGATGATGACAATCTAAATTAAACAAAGTCCAGCTAAGCCAACTATGACCTCTACCATTAGAATATGGCTTAAGGTAAAAGTTATAGACTAAGTATGCATGTTTTTTTTTTTAATTTTGAGAAGTGAAAAGTGACTGATGGGCAGCAATAGTGAAGTGTCATTTTTCAAACGTGAACGGGAGCGAGGGAACTCGCATCTTTAGTGACTCGTCAAAAAAAATGACTGCTCATTGAAATGATGATAGGGAAGTGTTTGCTCAAATCCATTTTTTAAAAAGATTTATATAAGGTCAAATCCATTACTAGCAAATGTCCTTTCGTTTTTTTCAGCTTGGTGTCGCTACAAAAATGGAGTTTGATTATAAATATATATGTGAATTGCTCCATTTCAATTTAGAATGTCCATTTTCCACATTTTCCTTTAATTCCCCATTTTCGTAAAGTGTAACCTCCAAGAGCCTGCGCTATTTAATTAAATAGCCTATTCTTGGCGGAGGATGGGGGATGATGATGAGAGATATGGCTTGCGAAGGATTGCTGCCAGGCAGATGGAGAATATTATGATGACGCTGGCTTGCTTTACAATTAGCGTTACGTTACATTGAAAGTCATCAATTTTTATTGTTGCATGTGCCACATATCTGCACGTCTCGACCGTAATTGCATATAAGCCTGATCAGCCCGGTCCGTTGTTTCGAGCTATTCATTAGGATTTTTTGTTGAGATGAGGAGGATTTACTTTCTGACAGTAATGATGGCGTTAAAGGGATGAACTCTCTCTCGTTTTGGTGTTGAATAGGCTTATGGACTATGGCTATAGCTACTGTTTTTGGTTCATTACAGAAATTAAGCTCAAAGCCAGGGGAAAGTGTTATGCAATCCGCTTCCATTCGCTGACATAATTTAAATAGGATCTGCTTCTGAAGAAAATGCACTTTCGAATGACCATGGTCTTTGATGCGATGATGATGAAGTTATTCAAGTGCATTAAGTTTTATGCTACAAATCAATCGATATGTCTCCGGCCCTATGCATTGAACTTGATTTGAAACAAAAAAAGTGAAAATTAAATCTGTATAGATAGTGAGGCATCTTAATAGTATTTAATTATTCCGACGGATTTAAAGTTCAGGGTTACACAACAGCATTGCATTATAAAAGGTTTTTTTTTTCCTTTTCATTTGTATCACAATACCCCATGACTGTCGTCAATGTCGTTATATTCATCATTCCCTGGTTGGGTATGAACGGTAGTATGATTTGTCTCATACATTAAATTAATTTTAGCTAATGATTGAATTAAAACATGACTGATAGGTAACACAACATTGGTCTAATTATTTTAAGGGGATGAACATGCAAATTTTTATTTGTTTGCAGAAAGCAAACGGATAATGAAGGTTACATATCTAGGTACATTCCAGACGCTTGCTCATGTTTACAAATTAAAAAAAACGATATTGAATATAATAATACGGAAGAGTGACAATGCAGTCATGAGTTTTGCGGGAGACAATGTATCAAAGCCATATTTATAATTTCATAACGATTTTGATTGTTTATAAAATTGCAGCTAATTTAATGAGATGTGACAAAGAACTTGGCATTGAAAAGAAAACACGTCTCAAGCCACAGCATCACATCGGTCTATATGAATGTTTTATGAAAAGAGACGCTGTTTTTCAATAAATTGAAAATCTGGAATAACCATCCTATTTACTTGATATATTTGTTTTGATAAGAATTTAAATAGATGTTTTCAGACATCATGCAGGAAAAGCCAGCTTAGAAAAACAAAGATTTTGTGACAATACTTGCCATAATTATGGATTGTCGTGAATTCCTGTTCAGTAATCTGTTGGTAAGAACTTAAAACAACAGCAAACACAGCTTTATTACTGTAAGTCAGGTACCCTATCTTTATCGGAAAATAATCACCAGCAAAGATTGTTAATTTTAAGTTAAGCTAATGCTTCCTCTTTTTGGATAAAATAATAAAATAGCACAAAATCATATCCTCGTTTTGATAGCAGCACAGCTTCAGGAAAAACTGCGACATCATCCAGTTTGTCGGTAGCTTTAACATTGAAATAACAAATGATTCTAGCCACCGTGACTTCAATAATCTCAGTCCAACAAACCCGATACAATTTTTGTCCTGTCGAAAATCGAATGAAGTCGTATAATCTCCCATCAGAAGCATCAGGATCTGGAAAATATGCAGAATTCCAGGTAGAAACTTCAATATTGACTCCAGTATAAAGTTCCAGGTTCTCAATTACAAATTCATATTATACTTACATATTAAAACCTAATATTAAATTTAAATTGTATTCAACCATCAGTGTAATCCTGTAGGTATTTAACTTGCATATTATTAAATTGGGTTTCATATAAGATTTTCAATTCACCATATATAGGTAAATTGGTCTTTTTCCAAATTTTTTCAGTGTGACACCAGCGAGACGTTGTCACCCAACTTCGTCAATCTTCTCTTTTTCACTTGACTGGATTTAAAAATAATAATTGTAATAATGCTATATTACATGCATTCATGGATCCTGAATTAAATTCAGTTGCTTTATTCATACACTACTTGCGATTTATCATAACATTTGTATTTTCAGAAACAGAAAATATGCTTTTTATATGAAAAGTTCAAATATCCAAAAAATTGTGCTAGATTCCTTTCATAACAATGAACATCATAATATGCATACGAAGACATCAACAAAAGTCTTCATGAGGCAGTGTTTTCAGAAAATGGTACTAAACAATGAAACCGACTTGTGTGTATTTCCTCCGTGTCGGGAGGAACAACCATTAAAAAACAGCATAGAATTGTCAACAAAAAAGTCATTTTTTCATAACGTATCAGTCATACTGACCTTTCAAGAACTTAATGCTCCATTTTGTCGATTTCACAACCATATAAAACAATTAGCACGTGTCAATCAACTCCATTTCAAGATAGGTAATGATAATTTTGAAAAATCATTAAAGCCATCCCTATCTAAGCAAATGACTTCTGCAACGAGCATCTTACTTCATCTTCTCTCCTGATGATGAATGTACAAAATGATTGATGGTGATCGCCCACCTGGTTTACCACTAGTTTCATTTCGGACGTCTCGCATGTGAATTTTGAGATGTAAACTTCACACGATTATTGAAGTCAATAACGTTCCGTTGTCTCCCTTTTCAAAGCCATCGTCCTTTTGTGGGGATGATCATGCTGATGATGATACCCTTCCAAATAACTATCCCTTGGTCCCGTCACCACCTGGGTGACAAAAATCTCACATGAGGATATACATATTTATCTCAAGAAGATGAATTATTACGCAGCTCAATAAAGCTGCGTAATAGGATCCCTCTACTCACTGGGAGAATGTCCGTCCGTCCGTGCGTC
>JAQGAH010001724.1:0-11727 GCA_034696885.1 Lepidocyrtus paradoxus
AGTTTTAATAATTTTCACTTCAAAGTTTTCTCCGCAGACAATCGACGAAACGCTTATTGCAAGAACTTTTGAGCGAAAGGATGGTTAAAGCTACATTGGTTCTATAGAAATCTACAAACGAACGATTTAGTGCAAATTTATACCGATAAATTGCACTACTCATCATGCACATGAAGCAATTGCTGAAGCACTATAATAAATGTATCGAGGTGATTTTTAAAGATCGATTCTCAAACCAATTAACTGATGATGATGATGTTGACGCCACCTGCTTACCAATATTATTGCTGTGGAGGAGTAAGAGTGAGGGATCCAATTTCATTATACCTACTTCACTCCCAATTCCACTCATTAAAACAATGAGCAATAAAAAAAATTCTTGGAAAAGTTGATGGAGCCAATTGAGAAGTTACAAAAAGAGATTTGAGCAACCACCAGCAAATCGTATAAAAGGGCAGAGCAATCCATTCCAATTTTCATTCTAACCATTTTTACTCTACTCTAAAGTCTCAATCATTTATCATCACATTTTGTCGAGAACCCGTTCGTTTTTCTACACATCAAGTCAAACCAGGCACGATATGATAATATATATTTTCATTGCTTAAGGTTATGTAATATAAATACAGAACTACGTCTTCTTTGTTACGTCGCCGTCAACTCTATAAATCGTATACCTTACTTATATACATATATGTGAACAAGGCAAAAATAGATAGTACAAACGCACATGCATGCAAACAGTTGGATTAAGCAAACTTGCTAATGTTAATTTAGCTACATGTTAATGTTAAGTTAAAATACATCAGTTCATCAGTCAGTCTCATTAAAGCCCGGTGGGTTTCAATGAATTAATTGCGGAAATTGTCTCACAGTGCCCCAACTCATTCTAATAATAACCATCAATATGGATCTCAGTGATCATGAAAAGTGGAGAAAATGCAACTAAAGTAGAAAGAAAGCTGCATTCTAAACATCATCAACCTTGGAATGACCAGCTTCCATCAGCTCCATGCACCTTGACTAAGTCAAGCTTTCAATTGAATTCAATTCTAATTGAACAGCCGGCTTGTTCGATGCCTCTAAAACCCTTCTCTTGCTCCAAAATTCCGACCAATGCGTCAGCTACGAGAAATAAATATACACGCTTTTCAAAGACGGGATTGGACTCCAAATGTAAGCTTCTTGGAGTTGACCAACATCTTGGAAAACTGGATCTCCTCCTCCCACTCATTCCTTCATTTTTTCCAAGATAAGTCTATTAATATGTTCCTACGAGTTTTTTGCAGGACATTGAAGAATGCTGGTGGACCACTTTGGAAATGTGGACTGCCATCCAAAAACTTGACCCAAAACGATTACATAGTCAGGAATTGAATGAAGTGAAACAGACATGATCCAATATTTTTGCTCCGACATGATAGCTACGACGAAGGACGAAGACCCGTAGGATGAATCAACAATTTTACAATGTGATCACTTTAGTTAGTAGTTGTGATCCCCTATGACAATAAGTTACTTAATGATCCTCGCATTTCAATATTATGATTATTGAGAAAAGGTAAATTAAATTATGCTGTCTGTAATTTACAATTGGTTGCTTGCTTGACAAAATTAATTGAACTTTTTATTTATGTATTCAAAACATGTTGACTTGGATATTTACTAACGATGAGACGCTTTGTTCCAAAGCTTACAATAGCCAATTGTTCGATAATTAATACATATCTTTTGCAGAAAGAAATACTTTACATCTGACAAGGGCTAATTGCGCACTACTGGAAAGACTACAGTATTTCCCATTTCATTCTAACCTGGTCTTATCAATAAATTTAATTTACAAGAGTTAGTTTCGTCAACTATTTTTCTGATTCATTAACCGTAAATACTTGTAAAGTGATTATACAGTAAACCACAACATGCAACTTTTCAATTCAGTCTAAACTGGGATATAACATAAGTTATATAATTTCAATGGAAATATGGGTACTATTCCGCTGGGTATGGGGGAAATAACGGCATTATTCTCCCTTCTAATCCCCTCCCCAGCCCGAGAGACCTATTTTACTCTTCTTCATCGTAGCCATCCCCAGATCCAGATGTATTTTCGAATGACCTACCAGAATAACTGCCATCCTCATGGCTTTCAAATTCCCCGTCGCTACCTTCACCTTCATTACTTGAGAGTGAATCCTCATTCCGCGGTTGAGGAGAGGTGAGATCGTGCTCCTCTTCAATGCCATTAAAGAGCTTCATCAAAGCAGGGACTGGCTCTGGAATTGGAGCACTTCCTTGACTTCCACAGTACTTCAGTCTTAAATCCTCCACACAGCATGACTTATAACAGCAGTCGTCCACCAAAGCTCGTCGGACGCGACGAGGCATGAAGGTCTTACCGGTGGACGTCGCCCGCTTTCCAACCTGTCCCATAAGAAGGCTTCCCAATCCCATTCTCTTTGTGTTGGGGTTGCTATAAATCATGTTGCATTCTGTTTTCATGGCATCTCTCAACCTCTTCCCACATTCCTTGATCATTCTGCTGCAAGCAGGGACAGGTTTTTCAACCCTGACAATTTTATAATACAAAATAATTAAATTCTACATGTCCATATTTCCGACCTTTTAGCGTACGTATTTATCAAATGTCAATTTTACAAGTTCCGTTCCGTCCCATTTTCTTTTTGGGAGCTGTCAGGACTAGGAAATAAGAGATTTAGAAGCCAATAAAGTATTGAAAACGGGTTGGCCACCTTATTCTTGGAACCCGGGGAGACCTCAACCTCAAGCTATAAAACAAATTCAATTCAATTCAAATTCTCCCAATTAATATCGATAATAAAAAACTGTCGTACATGCATATCATCATCAGTTGCCACACTGTCTCCAAAAGTCACTGCCATGTCGGATTTAGGTCGTTGTGATCTAAGCAATCAAGCATCAAAAAATATATACTTATTAATACAAACAGTTTAAAATATGCTCATATAGTATATAATTTACTATTGGATTTTCTACAATTACCCATATTTCCTTCCACAGTATTTAGCCAATTCCTCCGATGAACAGGATTTCAGACAACATTTATCATCCTCTTGTAAAATTGGTATGTCACCTTTACATAAAACTTTCAGAATGTGTTCCACTCTACTTGCGCATCCACGGGAAGCCCCGTATCCAACAGTTTCCGAATCCAGAGGCAACCCCGATTTCAAGGATTTTGATGAAGATGTCGACAAAACTTTTACCGGATTTTGGATTTCTACAGATTCGAAACCGGAAACAGTAGGTTCAGTGTTGATCGGCTGGTCAACCCGACTGTAGGAATGGGCAGAATGCTTTGCATTTACAACATGCGCTATGAGAAAAACTAGGGACAAGGCGAGACTAAAAATTTGTTCTTGCTGACTTTCTCCCAAGTTTAAGATAGCTGCCATGTCTGAACCCTATTCAATTAGAGAATTTCTAATGTGTAAAATGGAAGGAAAGAAGTAAGAGGTGAAGATGTAAGTCGAGATGGAAGGATAGCCGACAGGTGAAGAGATCTGAGCTGAAGCGACTTTATATATACCCGAAGCTTGGAATTGCGGGGAGTAAAAATTTGCAGAGAAATCGCAAACACTTCCCATCCCAATCCCATCGAATACAATTATCGTATTCAAACATACGCTAGGTATTTTATTGTGTGGGTTTTATTTTGTAGCAAAGCTTAATTATATTAAGTACAAGATGTGAGCATATTATACATATTATATTATCTAATGATTTTCATAACAAGCTATTAGTTTTCCAGTTATTTGCAGTAAGATTTACTTTGCAGGTAGTCGAATGACGACATCATGGAGGAGTTTAATTTGAGACTACTTTTCTCCTCTAGAAAAAGGCAAGGGGTTTTTCAGTTTACCGTAGGTTGGGAGAGGGAGCATATAGCAAGAAAAAGGGTTGGATGAAAAACAAAATAAGTGGTTTGGTCTAGGTTGGTTTTCAAAGGGCATCATTACGATTACATTGTTCACTCCACAATCATTTGTATTGGTTTGTGCGCGAATTCTGACGTCTTGGAGTAAATCGGGATTATAAAATTACTCGGGAGAAAGCCTCGAATCTTCATTTCACCAACTTCTTACAAATACTATCCAGTCCGCAAGATTTAGATAATGACAATGACGTACATATGTAAGTGTGTAATGTTACTAATACCCAAGTAATATGGATGACTAATATCACGGAATACTAAGGAATAGCTACATATATACATCATATTATATATTAAAATGCCGTATTCAATTTAACTGATGCGTAAAAAAGTCAGAATCTTCAAGCTAGCTAAAGTAAATGGGTTAACTCAATCCATTCTGCACTTTCATCCCACGTTGTTATTTTCCACTCTCCCCTTTAGTAAGTTGACAAGTAGATCTACTTTCCCTGGTGTATGACCATTGATTAGTACGCAGTCAAGTAAGCTCAATCTATGATGTAATTTAAGTGTCCCAAATTAGATCAATTCATAAGGCGTTCTTGATTTTATCTTTTCTTGTCTCCCACAATCCCACGCTTGTAGACTTATCGATTCACAACGTCAATAATTCAGTATTCCATGGTAAATGACAACCTATCTAAACTATGACTATGGGAAATGGAAAATGGACATACATACATGGAATTTCCAATGGAATTAAAAGTGGGGCAATGAGAAAGGGGAATGACGATATGCTGCCCCCTTTGGTTTTCTCATTATTAATATGGAAGGGTGCACTGACAGAAAGGAAACAAAGTGAAAGTCATCAAGTCTTTCTTTTTGCTAACTGTAAGTTTAGGTATTCAAAATGAAGATATTCCAGATATGTACTGGAATATTTTTAAATACAAAATTAACATGTTCGCATGTTTTTTTCCTTTCATTTATAAACTTGCAATAAATGATATCATTCATCATTTAGTATTTGAAAAATTTGGTCAGATGGATATGTTTTAATATGGGCATAGGGTATAGGCGGTAGACACAGGCTCAGTAAGTACAAGGTAGGTAGAACCATACAAAAATGCTGCCACGTCAGGAAATTTCTTTTAAAAAGTGTATCAGCATATTACCTTTATTTATCTTTTCTTAAAATTTTACCCAAAGGACGAGAAGAGAAGCAAACAAGCTACCTTGTATTAAAATGTATAACAGCACTTAGGGCGGAGTGAGACCACAGGCCTAATCCCAATTTTTTTTACTAATGTGAATGTGAATGCATATCGACTGCTCAGCAGATAATAATAAAAATGAAGTTGAATTGTTGCTCTAACGTTTCTGTTTACCATCTAAACGCTGTGAACCCTTTTTACTAAATCAAAATTTGTATTAACATAATTCGACAGCTCTGATTTCTAAGCTGGGTGTTCTCTCCCAGGATGGATGGATGCTGGATGCTGTTTCATTCAATTTTACAGCCGGCTTATACAGATTGTATATGTATTTTCAAGAAGATTAGAAGTGAACGGATTACATATTGGGAAATGTATAAAAGGGTTGAGAATGAAAAGGATTAATGAGGCATAATTTATTTGCGAAAGGACAGGAGCCAATGCCAAATCATATCGACCGAGGAAGGTATCCATATCCTTCCTGCCCTAATTTTCATATTTGCATAGGTTACAAAGTTCCTTTCAAATTCAAAGAATACCTAAACGTTGACTATGCTTAAATTATAGAAATACCAAGTAACTCTTTTTGCCCTTGGGAATCGCCTTCATTGTAGATAGTAACGCTTGCGTATGTATATGGTTAGGCATACGGGTTTTGCGGATGTAACTTTACAGGAGATACAAATTTACATGTTCAAAATTGAAATCAGAAATTCCTTTTTGCCGGTACACCGAGCCCATACCTCAGTCAGTAATGTAAGGTCTTGCTTACAGCTAACACGCTTTTTGTTGTGCGATTTCCGGTGCTAGGAGGAACTTACGTGAGTAAAGTTTTTCTGGTTTTGTTAAATATTGTTTTGTTGTCGGTTAGAAATTGACAACTAACGTTTCTTCTAACTTTCAACTAACTTTCTCGTTTAATTGATTGATTACAGTAATATATACAGTAGCGTTGGTCTTGCAGTTGTAGAACTAATAATATTGAATATAGTAGCACCAGTTTTTAGTCAAGTCAGTCATCATCCATATCATCGAATCGAATCTTCATCAGCTCACCAATATCTAATCAAGAAAGATTAATCTTTAATCAAAAGAAACTTCAGACCACGACAACTGTTTAAAAAAATCTAATATGGAGTATAATATGTAAATACATAATTTCTCATTTCTTCATTCATTTGCGCAAGTCATGATTTTTTAAATGAAGCATTCCTCTGCATAAAATTCATATATGTTGCAGTAGGTGGTTGAAGACAGATAAAGCTGCAGGAAATGATACTGAAACACATTCATTCTTTTAGTAATTAAATTTATCTGGGCTTCACTGAATGCACTCATTTCCCGTACTTTTTTAATCCAGCATATGGAGCAAAATTGATTAGAAGTGAAGTTAGGCAGGATTAAGATTCAGTATTGAAATCTGGAACAAAAGTATACAGCACCAACAAGGAATCTTTGGAGCATGGTGCGGTGCAGTAATTTAATCGTTATAATTCCTTTGTACTTTACATATCAATTTAATGATGGAAATGCAAGCAAGCACTGAAGGACTTTCAGTTGCGAATAATCATGTTTGAATGACTTGTCCCTTTCCATTTCAGCAGTGGAACATGTCTAGAGCAGTCCATGATCAGCGAAATATGTAACATTAAGAGCAACAGATAGATAAGAGCTTCTTTCTATAGTCACTCATTTCCGCATGGAAAGATTAAGAATATTATTCCATTCCAGTTACAAGAATGTCATGACCAAATTACGTTCCAAGGACATGTTTTCCAATTACAAGAATAGATTTAGTCGCTACTCTTAAATTTTTCAGCAAATTCCAAGCTGTCACTAAACTTTCCCGTGTTCCCTGTAATCATACTATAGTTTCCATAATGATCATCTTGGAAATTTATTGTTTGGAGTTTCTTCTTATTTGTATTGCTGTCATAACACCGATTTTTTGTATCACGGACGCTGACTTATTCCCACATGAAGAGTCAGCAGGAAGCACCCGCTTCAGATTTGGTGATGGTGGATCTATAATTGAGTCCTTGTCTTCTCCATTCACAATATTTAACAAGACTCATTCATCCATCATTATAAAGGGTGATGGAGTTGTGGGATTTGGGCCAAGTATGATATCATTATTATATCTCTTATTATTAACCTCGAAATACCATTTTATGAACAATGGTTTAAATTTTTTAGGAAGCGCGACTCTCTCAAACTATCCAGACTGTGGCCAGCCACATGAAGACATACAAAAGATCATGGTATTTTGGACTGACGCCATCGAAAGACAGGAGAGTAAACTTTTATATATGGAAACGTCTAGTGTCCCACTCCTTAAGAAAGCAAAGAAGGATATAACTGCAGCATTCCCGTTGCTAAGCAGAAGACAACTGAATTTGTCCTGGATGTATATTATAACCTGGAAAGATATTTTTCGCTACGGCGCCAACGCCACTTATGAATTCGAACGAAATACCTTCCAATTAGTTCTTACCAAAAGTGAATCCCATTCCTTTGTTCTCGTGTATTACTTAAAACTTGAATGGTCACAAGGTAGGTATTGGGCTGCAGGGTTTAATTTCGGCAACTCCCATCCCCTGTACCGGCTTCCTGGCTCTTGCACATCAAATTTTGGTAACCTTACTCAAAAAAGTAATTTTGGTATTGGTAAGGGTAAATGGGTGTTTGGTGTGGAGTCCAATCTGAGACTCCCTGAAAGCCACATATCTATTCAAAAACGTGTAATATCTGTGATGGGAAATGTGCCTATTGTAATTCGCGGACTAGATTTGCCAAAAGAAGCTAACTTTACTATTACTTGCGTCTTCCATGATCTGAGCCGTTCACAA
Organism: Lepidocyrtus paradoxus; assembly: GCA_034696885.1. NCBI lineage: Eukaryota > Metazoa > Arthropoda > Collembola > Entomobryomorpha > Entomobryidae > Lepidocyrtus > Lepidocyrtus paradoxus. Next base: position 7,977 of record JAQGAH010001724.1, read on the forward strand.
CCTTCAGAAACAAGTGGGGTTGAAGTTTATAATGACAGTGGGGAGTTAAACGTTGTTTGCCCTGTTCCCTTCATATATTCTTTAGGGTGGATGCAGATGAATTTGTTGGCTAAACAAAACCATTCTCCAAGCCCAACATCCATATACAAAAGTCACATTTACGTCGTCAAGGAGCATGATCTTGGTCCATTGCCCCAGATCTTTGTTAACATGACTCAAAGTCCACTACTGTCCGCAAGTTGGAACCAATCCTCAGTTTTGATGGATGAAATAAAAACTTTAGATACATCAAAGAATCAGACAACGGGTAATTCTGAAGACTATATAGAAATAGTACTGTTGGAATACAAGCGGAACAGTTGGAATGAACTTGGTTCAGTGACACCAAAAATTCCAAATAGCGGCACTTATGTATCTCCACTGAATATGACTACTTTATACAAACTCGCAAAGTCCAGTTGGGGTAAGCCTTATTTGCGCAAGTTTGCCTTAAAATATAATTACCGATTGTCAGCAGGTACAACAATACAAAAGTTAATACCGTCAGACACACTGATTGCCAGTGACACGATTATATCAGCAATGGAAACATACAATGCTACAAGTCATGTAAATGTCGATGGAAATTTTTACGACCTCTTTTGTAAAACGTGGTATGAAAAGGAGCCACATCCACCCGCCCATTTAGATACATTACCCTGCCCCCGGACAGTTGAGCAGGCAGAGCACGACTGGAGATTCTTGTCTGAAAGTGCTTCCTCTTCTCAACTGGAAATATTAAATCCGGGTGCTTTTTCATCTTTTATCCAGAAGGGGCCCTCCGCATCTGGAGCCGCTTCACGGTGTACCTACGATGTTGAAGGAAATCTCCTGATTAGTAATCCAGGAGCAGGACATCTTCTTCGATATAGTCCTAACAACCGGAAGAATCATTGGGATCATTATACGCAGGACGTGCTGCCATATTTGTGCTGTTGCCGATGGAGTGCATTCAAAGAATCAAACTGCATCCCACACTTTTATAGTAAGAGACCCTCAAATGCTGGAAAAGGTTATGCTGTCCCTCAGCCGGCTCGTGCAAGTGGGTTAGCCCATATTTCCACGTTTGATGCATCATACTATACATTACTTGGTGCTGGAGAATTTTGGATGATCAAATATTCCAGTGGTGATAATAAGGATGCCGGCATACATAACCACGATTATCACACTAACGAGTTTAACTTGCAAGTTAGAATGGAAACGGTTTATGTTCCCCATTCAAATGAAAGCTTAAAACATACTTCAGTAATTACTGCTGCAGTAATGGAAAGCATTGGAAATGATAAGCAAGTGAAGGTTGAAGTGTACTTAACTCCCAGCCGTGTTTTAGTGATGGTGAATGATCAACCTGTGAATGGACAGGGGCAAGATGAGCTTCCAAATTTTGATTTGTACAGTGATGGGTTTACAATCTCCTTTCATTCTGAGAATCAAGTAGCTCTTTCATTTGATTCGGGATACTCCATTCTGATAACATCTTCCGGGGTGAATGATAATGATGATAGTTCCCTCAATGTCATTGCCACTGCGACTCCCCATATCATTGAAAGGACAAACGGTCTGTTGAAAAAATTTGGGTTTGCCTGGTTCGTTAAAAAAAATGAGTCCATGTTTGCCGGTCAAAGTGGTAAAGCCAGTACAGTTGATAACAACAGTAACTCAAATTTCCTACCAGCAACTACTGAGTCATATTTTATGACAGAGACTTTGCCTCAGACAGAAGTCGAGGAACATTTTTGTAACGATTTTCAAGAGTGTAATTACGACTATTACTCAACGAACAGTTCGTTTTTGGCAAAAGCTGGAATGAAGGCGCATACCATATATGAGAATCTACTTCGAGTCGTAAACTTGGCAGTTGATCAATGTGAGCTGATGGAGCCTTTGGAAAATGGTTATTTCAACGTCAGTTCACTTTCTGTGGGCTCCAACATAACAATTTCTTGTAATTACGGGTATGTATTGGAGCCACAGAAAATCGGAGAAAGTTTCAGTTGCCAAAAATTGAATAGCTCTAGCTTGCGAGAAGGGGCTACATGGGTGAATGCAGTCACAAATGGAAATATTTCTACACTTACTTGTGTACCTGAGAAGGCTGATGTTTTTGCATTTATGGAACAGGATTTCACTGAAAATTCCGTGGTGGAGAAGAAAACTACTGATGCTTTAATGGAATCACTTTATGAGAAAGCTGATTACGTTGAAGAAGATTCTTATGAAATATTGCTTAATGCTAAATTGTTTGCTCTACTCATTTATATCATTATTGCTGCCATTATCGCTGTAGTGGCAGTAATTGCTGTCGTTGGTGTCGTTATTGCAGTGAGTATTTCAAAATGCAGTTGCTGCTCAAGGCTGCGAATGTATTGCATAGATCGATTTTGTCTGATTCGGAGAGATGATGTTGAGATGGCCGAGTTTTAGATTGGATTTGGGAATCCAAAAGTTAATTTTCTGTATTTTTAACGTATTTGTAATTTAAGTACATAATAAGGAACAAACGAAAATAATTAATTCAGTAATTTTCAAACACTTCTTAATAACTTCTTACTCGGGTATTTTCACCTTAAACTATGCCTTCTAAATTACTCATATAAACGGTTTTACACATTAATTTTGAGGTATTAATTAATGTCATTACTTTCTTTTTAGGTTATAACTTTATACTTTCTAATATCTGTATCACTATTGTCTTGCAGTCAGTGGAAAGCTTGAAGGAATATTTCCTTGTTACATATTCCCATAATTAACATTACCCCTTCTGAGTTGACTTATGGTCCCTTCAAAATTCTTTATGACTTACAATGTGTGTTACCCATTCGATTCTGTGTACATTAAAAATGGTACAATAAGAACGCGCAGCTTCTTTCCGAGCCTGGAGCGTATTGGAATTTGCTCGTCCAGCCTTTGCTTTACAGTGTAGTACGGCTGAGGATTTGAAATTTGAATGAGATGAGGCCTTCTAAACTTGGCACGCATTTACGCCACTCCATAAAGCCGTTTCATAAAGGTAAAGAAACCCTATTTAGAACGGCGAAACTTCTAATTCCGAGGACTGATAATAAAGCACCGCTATATTTAGCAATGCAATTGTCATTTGGCATTGATGAGGTGATTGAAATGATGGATGACTGATAGATGGCAAACTAGCCAGGAAGAAAGTGGGTGTGAGAATATTTTTCAAAATGCTTTCTAATAACGGTACATGCATTTACAATTTACGTTATAAGCATTTTTATATCGACAATAACTTATAGTACTAGAAAATCCTTTATCAGTTAAAAAGTAGAGACTAAAATATGGTATGAAATTGGAGTTAAAATTTATTAAAAAAAAAAACAAATAAAAAAGTCATATAAAAACTAATGATTTGTTTGTACCTTTGAAAGTAGGATCTGCATGCAATATACACTGATTAATGTAGAGTTTAGACTATTGAATTCGCTCCGCATCTAGATGCGGAGCGAATGTTTGGCATTCGTAGTACCACAGTTTTATGGATTAGATTTATTGATTTTATTGAATAGCTTGAATAAAGAGTAATAGATTAACATTAATGGATTAATAAATGATCATTTAGATTTAAAGTTTTTGTGACAATTTACATACGTTTTACTACGAGTTCTTAAATGTAACTAGCCATCCACAGCTATACAAACTTGCGACCGGATACAGTATGGGAAACTCAACATACCTGACCAAATGACAT
>JAQGAH010001725.1:0-11722 GCA_034696885.1 Lepidocyrtus paradoxus
CCACTTATAGCCAACACCCTATTTGCTCAACTGAGCATTTCATTAACATGAAAAATTAAGACTTCCTATATCTAACAAAAGCAATAACTGTATGAGGTTGGATAAGGCTTAGATTAGTTCAGTCTGTCTGTCAGACTACCATACAACCACGCACATGCATAATGTAGAGGTTATTAATTGTGTTGAAGCCAGAAATAATTCAGTTTCAGTTTGGACTAAGTTTAAACCAGACCCAAAAATCTATTGCGGCTGATTCAGTTGTTTCGAATCGTTCTGAAGCCTCACATTTACATAAGTTAATCGAGAACTTTTTTTCAAATAAAACTAATCTCAATACAATTTTAAAAATGCAGGCAGCAATAATGGAAGAGTTGGCTATTTCCGGACCAACCACAATCAGTGAAACGGGTAGGGTTGGAGTGAAGCAAGTAAAACCGAAATCCAATTCCGAAGAGGTTTCACAGGTATTTTGGGCTTTGGCATTAAGTATTAAAATCGCAGTATCATTACGTTTAATATATTTTCATATATTTTGGTAATCATAATCATTAAGTTAATTGTACAAAATTGCTATTTTATTTCAAAGATTAACGGAGACACTTTTTCAGCATCTCCAACCACCTCCGGAAACGTGTCGGTGATTCATCCTGACGAAGATGACGACCCTCATCCTGGCGTGTTAACTGAAGATGTAAGTGCACCAAAGTGAATGGATTATTTCTAATATGAATCTTTTTACAAATTAGGTTTCAGACTCACTTCAGTTATTTCACAACCATGCTACTGTGCAATTTTTTTCAACACAGGTGTTAGAATGTGTGTTCAAGCACCTTATCAATCGCTCATCTTCCTGGAAACAGAATAGAGGAGACAAAATTTGCGTCTTGCAAGACGTTCAAAACATTCGTCTTGTCTGCAAGACGTGGAAAAACGTGGCCACCCTACTTTACAGACGCATCCAAGTTCCCACAAAATTTTCCTCCAGTGACGGGTTGAAGCCATTCTTGGAAGTAATGAAAAACAGCGACTTGATTCCCGTCCAAGACTACAAATTCTACTATAATGCGGACATGAATGACACAGACGTAGAACTATTCAAAGATTTCCTGCTAACTTGTGGATCCGACATTGTGTCTCTTTACTTGGGCATCACCAATTACTCCGTTGACATGTTTTATGGACGAGGACTTGCTGTCTTAAAACTGGAAAAGTTAAAGAAACTAGAACTTCATTTATATAATTGCCGAGGAGATTACCGAATGCATGATTCTGAGCCATTCCTTGGACTTCTCTTGAATTCGACATTATGGGAGCTCAAATTTGACTCTTGGATCAGTCCCTCTGTTCTCACGAAACAGTTTGAAAGCATAATTTGTTGGGGACTTCCGACGACGGTTAAAATTCTCCATCTGTCGGGCATACTCTTAGACGAGGAAAGTCTTGCCACTCTTGCTGCGACTGGATTGAAATTGGAGGAGTTGAAATTGGATGCGTCCTACTTTCCTGGGAAGGAACTTGCCATTCGTAAATTCTTGGAGAGTCAAACCAACACCCTTAAAACTTTACTCATACTTATTATGGGGAGATGCATTAGTGAATCAACCGAGTTTGAGTTCCCCAGACTCAATCAACTTCTATACGTGAAGGTGAATGGAATACGAGTGAAGCCTTTCTCTTTCACGAAGACATTTCCAAAGCTGCAAACGTTGGATATTGGGGGATGGGGTGGAAGTAGTCTTGTGGAATTGCTGTCATTTGAAAGATTCGTACCATCTGTAAACAAGGTTATCATGCCAAATTCACGGTTTGCTAAAACGATTTCAAAGCACTTCCCCAATATAACTACGCTGCGAATTTCTCGCGATCCTTCTGGTGCTGACGCGAGGAAAACATTGCAGGAAATCTTCATCCATTTTCCAAACCTTGAGCAACTTTACATTCGCTCGGATGTGTTCACTGCAGACTCCTTATTGAGTGGTGTATCTGAAGCTGGCTGCAAGCGAATTTTGAGGGAGGCAAATTTCGATGAAATAAATCTCAGGAGTGAACAGTCCATGCCGTCCATGCTTAATTTGACAAGTAAGTAACTAACCCAATTTTTAACTGGAAACCAAACCAATTAGTAACTAGACAACAACTTAGTCATTATTCAAGCTTCTTATGTATATTGCAATTCATATTTCGATAAGCACGGCTTTAATCTGGTTGTCTTTGATGTTCTCCATCGCAGAATTGAAGAGGCTTGTAGTGACCCCTGGTTTTGGTCGTTTTCTTCTAACGGACATTTCCGCTCACTTTGTCTTTTTGCAAATGACTAACTTGAAGGAATTGTCGTTATCCTGCGCGAAGGTACTTCCTCATATCATTTCCACGTAAACCTGTTACCACAGTCCTCTATCAATCTATCCTCTTATAAAGGTCAACTTTTGATTATATCATTGTTGTTCCCAGATAAGTCCCAGGTATGTGGAGCTCCTGGAGAATAAACTTGATCTTCACATTGAGTGGAACTGTTATCTGCACGATCCCAATTACTAACTGCTGAATGTTAAATGTTAATACAAGTGATGCTAGTCCTAAGTTGGTGTTTTGGGATCCTCAGTTTCTTCTTGTTAAGTAATATTTAACCGCTTTGTGTTCGCGAAAGCGTACCTATTCCTATATGTTCTCTGCTTTAGTTGCAATCATTGATTTTTTTGGCTGTTTTGCTCAAGTGTTTTTTCAGTTCATTGTCTGATAATTTAGCAAATGTCAAATTATTTATTGAAAATCTTACGTAGTCAAAATGAATGATAAGTAAATATGATAACAAAGGTGTTTGATTACTTAAAGTAAACTTTCAAACAAGTAAACTTTAGCAGTATTTTCTAGACGCTTATCCTTTGCTATTTATCATTGTTACAACTAGTATTTAAAAACCTTGCCAGGAGTCAACTTAACGACCATCAGATTAGATGAAGGAAGGTTCTTAGTTGTATCCATGTATATACTTGTCAAAGGATGTAGATTTAAAATTTTCTTGGTTGGACAACGCAATTAGAAAAATGTAGAAGAATATAGAGTATTGATGATCATGATTATAATTACAATTGCATATCTCTTATTTCTATATACCTTGTACAATTGTTGCTTTTTGTTTGTGATGTATTTCACAAAAGAGTTGACACTTGCCTTATTCTGCAAATTTGTCAACGTTTTGCAGATGAAATGCAAAAATAAATTCTGAGTTTTATAAGCTAGTTAATTAAAGAGTGAATTAAGTAAAGTTATATTTTCATTTTCCCGTCTGCTTACATACTTCCTGTGCAAAGGAAGTAGTTATCATTAGTTGTCGTTAGACAGTTGATGATTGTTTATGCTGTAATAATTACAGTAATCTAATCTCAATCAATTTATTTAACCATCAATTATTATTTAGTTTAGTTTTATGCGATTGATTCCTAACTAATAGTTCTCTGTTATCTCGTGCTTATGTATGTCCTGTAAATAAAAAGTAATATTATCATACCTATGGTGGCAATTAAATAAGTCATATTTCATTCACATTCATTCACATATTATTAATTATAAATTTTAATATTAACTTTTTTGGTCAAACCCCTAACTAGTTAATCATAGCTACATTCCAATTCAATACAATTTAATTATTTGGTCCTGTTACTGCAGCCGAGTAACTGTATAGTTGTGGAATGTTACTATGAAGAAGCTACTGGTGGAAGTGCTAGTAGCTAATAAATAATAATCCAAAGTAGCGGGATAGATATATGCAACTGAAATAAGGTGTTTTTTGGTTTCTCATATTCTCGTACCTATTGACGTTTCCGATTCCACTGGAAATTAAAGAAAAAATCCTAACCAATGTATTTACTTAAAGGAGAAGTACATATTTTGATCACAAAATCGAATATATCACTCATAAAAATTAAATAGATCCTTGATTCGACTTCCACTAATTCGTTAAGTTTTCAATACTAATTAGTAATTACCAAAAACAATATTTCCAAACAGTCTTACTCCAACAAAGGATTCGGAAGTATTCTTTTCCCGTCAATTAGTAGCATATGTCCATGTCCTTGACAAGGTCAGTTGCGAGAATTTTAGGTTTTTATCTGTTCTTACATGCATGGATAATATGGAACTGACAAGCTCATGAATTTTCCATAACTAAGTATTCGTTCTATTATAAACATTTCACAATTGTCATTTGCTGGGATAGAGGAGGAATGACCTCCAGAAATATAGATCCATTATGGCTCTTACTCCGATAGAATAATAAACATAAATCCAGCAAAATCTCAAAATAGTCTTTGTGTATTCTTCGGACCATGCGTAATATAGCCCTAATCCATGTTCCACACGTTCGTCACAACAACAAATCCATGAAAAGGAAAAAGCAAGCATGTTTTGATGACAAATAGACACACCTAAAGCCATATTTACCAATCCGAGTCCCATACACATTTCAAGCTTCTTGTAATGCTTCCCATTAAGAAAATTCAAACAAAGAAAGAAAGACGGAAAAGCAGGTAAGCTACAGACAAATTATCTGAGTAGCATGTCTCAGCAATGACAAAGTTCACGTACCCCCACCACCACCGTCCTCCAGCTTGAATGTCAATGCAGTTAATGAGGGATTTTGTATGTAAAACGATTTATGTAGTATATTTATGAGATGGGTTCAGTATTATCGTCGGTTTAAATTAATAGATCACATAGTACTAAGTGCAATGATATGGAGGAAATAACTAACTAAACAAAACGAGTTTAAAATAGTATAGCCTATGCCTACGCCTATTCATGAAACTGTTTAAATGTACAACTATCTAATAATTTCATTATCATCACTATTTTACCGACTTGATTGCGGCCACTTACAATAGAATAGATACATGCTCAAGAAACACTTATTTAATCAAGGGCATTCGTATAGAAGAGAGAGACGACAGTCTTTTTACTGACGAATTTCCTAATAAAAGCGCATTGTTCTGTACCTTTTCTTATCTAGTCTTAGGAATGATTTTTTTTATTTCAAGGCATCCAATTCAAATCACGTTAGTTTCTTGGAAAAGAAAGAGAGGAGGAGTATCTGAACAAACTACTTTTTCAAAAAGCATATATCGTCATATCACTATTCATTATTGGCTGAAATCGTAGGATGGTACAGTCCGCCAAGTTTCATGGAACAGGGAACTGAGCTAACAAGAAACGAAACAAAGTTTATTGTTCATCTTCCTCCCTTTCTGTCAACATCGTAAATGATCTGAGGTGATGTTTTTCTTGACCTCATGATATGATGACACCAAATCAGTAGTATGTGTAGATGAGTGTGGACCTGACTAACTCCTACCCAATAAACTTAAACGCTCTTCATTGTGAAGACAGCAACAAAGCGTGAAATCTTTGGCAAACTGTGGCAAATGATAAGTGAAAGACAAAGTTGAACAGACTTTCAATGTAGTGGAGTGAAATGGACTGTGCTGTGCTCGCATCTCTTTGTTGTATAGCAATGCAATATTTAGTAAATTGAATACGCGTATTGCAAATGAATTTCACTCAATCCTGTGCTCACTCATTTGAACACATTCAGTTCTTGAAGATCTCTTCGAGTATATAGCAGTTACTCTTGAGAAGTGCCAAGCTGCAAATAGTCAGTTGGTGTTGCAATTAGTTCGTCCACCCAATTAAGAACTATAAGTACTGAACCTTGGACCGGTTCGGTTTACCTGCAATTATGAATCGCAACTTACCTTCAAGCAGGGGACCCTTCTTCTTCGCATGCCTTCTCCTCAATTTTCTACTTCATCCCTGTCAAGCGGCTGCTAATCCAAACCCTGTGAACCCTGGACGCCCAGTGCCACTAAGCGCAGGTGGTGGGGAGCAGAATGCTTTGCAATATCTTAATGAATTGGAAACGCGCTACTCTTCTGCATGCAATCGCCAAACAACAACAAGATGGAATTACATAACGAATGTAACAAAAGACACGGAGAGGGCTTGGGTAAGTATGAAAAATTTAGATATTTTGTATTATAATTGCATAGTCTTTAAAGGTAGGTCAGCGATTGACATTAAATGGTTTGCTTATGTAAATACAGACTGATGCTGATACGGCATACCTCAACTTTAAAGCTGCAGTTCAGAAAGAGATCTTTGCAAGGTTTCCCAACTGGCGTGACATAACTAATGCTACCGTCAGAAGAGAATTCAAATACTTGTCGCTTCTGGGGCCAGCAACAATGAAAGCCGAATATGTGGCGAGAGTATGTATGCTAATGTAGTAGCTGAGTTAACTAAATAAACCTAGATGTTTATGTTGGATTGCTGTTATTTCTTAGATGACACAATTGATAGCTGAGATGGAATCCGACTACTCTACTGTTGGTGTCTGTGAATATGAAAATCCTTCTAATTGCACTCTCCGATTAGATCCAGGTGTTGTACAAACTATTTTGGGGCAATGCAAGACCGGTCGGATTCCTGCCTTTTGCTTTTTTCTATCCTAAATGCGATCTGATCTATTAATTATTGATGTTTTTGTTTCTCTTTCAGAGATTCAACACATTCTTGACACTGAAACTGACCCCAAAAAACTGGCTCATTACTGGACTGCTTGGTAAGAAAAGACCCTAAGGTCGAGTAGCCTGAAATGCTGCATTCAGTTTTAATTTCTAGTAACTCATAACTTATGTTAACAAAGGCATGACAAGATGAGTGAACTAGTTCCACCTGCGAAATACCAGCAATTTTTGTCCTTCCAATCGGCAATGGCAAAAGCAAATGGTGAACAGATTTATCCGAGTATTTATAATTTCTATTCCTCGACCAGAGAGAGAGAGCATTTAAATGACATTAAGTTTCATGGACAGGTTTCAAAGACATGAGTGAAATGTGGATGGTATTTTACGATGATGAAACACCCGAGTTCACCGCAGCCGGATTTAAACAACAAATGTTTGACATTTGGGAGGATATCAGGCCAATGTACGAGAAATTGCATGCTTATGTTAGAATGAAACTTAGAAAGCGACCAGAGTATGAAAATATTATTAGCAAGTGCGGCTACATTCCATCATACGTGACAGGGAATATGTGGGCGCAGGTGTGGAAATTAAATGGATTTAATATGCGCAATTAATTAAATTAAATTTGCCAACTCCAGTTGAAATCATTTGTCAAAATTGATTATTTACAGGACTGGACCAGGCTGGATTCAATCACCAAACCTTTTCCAGATGCACCCAGTCTAGATGCAACAGAAGCTATGATCAAAAAGGTATGATTAGGCTATATCCATATCTTACAGTTTCAATTATCTACGTAGTTAACAGCTTTAGTTGGTGTAATATGAATATTTTTGTTTTGTTTTGTATTGAGAATTATACTGTACTGAAAATGTTCCAAGAGTCTGACAAATTTTTTACCGATCTCGGACTCCTTCCAATGACGGAAACGTTTTGGAAAAACAGTATGCTTCAGCGTCCTGAGGATGGTCGGGAAGTTGTCTGCCATGCCTTAGCTCAAGACTTTTGTTTGGGGCGGAACAGCCAAGACTTTAGGTATTTGGGCAGAAGTATTTCTAAATACAAATATCTAAAATCTATGGAACAAAAAGTTAAATTATATGATATCAATTAAATTATTTGTGATTTGAGTATAGGATTAAACAATGTACAAAAGTCGATATGGGCCAGTTGATAACAGTTCATCATGAAATGGGCCATATTGAATATTTCCAGCAGTATTCCAACCAAGACTTTATCTTCCGAGATGGAGCCAATCCAGGATTTCATGAAGTAAATTTCAAAAGAGTGAACCACCTTATCAAAAGATATTTCTATTCAAACATGACCATTTTAATATGTATGTTATGTTATACTAATTTTGCAATAGGCAATTGGAGATGCGCTGGCTTTGGCCGTGGTCACACCGAAACATTTGCAATGCAATCTTGAACTGGAATTGGGACTGGACGCATCAATTTGTGACGAGAAACCTGAATCACGAGCTCCAGGAGATGTAACGGAAACTGATCTTAATTTCCTGTATATGACTGCTCTGAAAAAGGTGCTTAATTAATTTGCGAACGATGTGAACCTTTGACAAGGTTGGAGATTTTTCAAAAATGAAAATGATGATTTCCAATACTATTTAATTGCAATTTATAGCTGGTCTTGTTCCCATTTGCAATCTCATTGGAAGGATGGCGCTGGGAAGCCTTCGAAGGGAAGTTAAGTCCTAGTCAGTACAATAGTAGGTGGTGGGAGTTGAGAATGAAGAATCAAGGAATTCAGCCCCCAACAGATCGCATGTCATCGAATTTATTTGATCCTGCTGCCAAATACCACATCGTCGCAAATTTCGAATATTTACGATATTTTATCGCCCACATTCTTCAATTCCAATTCTATGAAGCAATGTGCATTGCTTCCGGTCAGTATGACCCTAACAGTAACACTTCCAGGCCACTGTACCAATGCGACTTTTCCGGAAGCAAAGAGGCTGGTCGACTTTTGGGGTGAGTTGAGAAAGCTCTCTCGACTAAATAAGTTGATTTCTGTTGATAATCATGCTTGTTGGAAAGTTTTCATCACGAATATCTTCTTGACAGAAATATGATGGAGCTTGGTTCATCTAAAGGTTGGCCAATTGCGCTTGAGGCCATCACCGGAAATAAAATTATGTCCATTTCTTCATTGAAAAATTACTTGAAGCCGCTTTTGGATCACATTGATAAGGAACTGGATAAAAACGGAGAGATCCCCGGATTTGGAGGTAGTTTTTTCGTCACTGTATATAAAATGGTCATCACACCATATTTTATCCTGTGTAATTATAATAATTTAAAACTGACAACTTTCGCAAATACCAGAAAGTTGCGAGGAGGTGGCCAAGAACTACTTAAGTCACACATACGAAAGCCAAGCCTCTGGTTACGCTGAACAATCAGCACATGCGGAGTGGAATTATGTTACCAACTTGAAAAATACTACCGCCCGCGACTTTTCCGAAGCTCTTAACTTGGTAGTGGCTAATTATGATAAGTATGAATGGCAACATGTCATTAGACATTTTGATGTTGAATCTATTACTGATCCCTTGCTGAAACGACAACTGAAGATCCTGAATATTATCGGGGCTGCAGCCTTGCCAGACCATAAGCTGAAACGAGTGAGTATCAGCTTGAGAAGTTACTTAGAGCTTTTATGTAATTAGCGAAATTCCAAGTTTTTACAACTATCATCATATATTGCAGTACAATAAAATCGCGAGTCAAATGACGGAAATATATGGAACGGGAAAAATTTGCCCCTTTAAGAAGCAGGATTGTGACCTCGAGAAGGAAGGACTCGATTTGAACCCAGGTAAGTATAACAAATATTTATTGAATTCTGGTAATTAATGTCAATTGGTCGTAAATACTGTTAAATAAATATTTTCAGGAATCGAAAACATCCTAATCGAAAGTAGAGACTACGACGAGCTCGCATACGTTTGGAAAGCATGGAGGGACGCCACAGGACAAAAACTTCGACCTTTATACAATGAGTTTGTTGATTTAGGGAATGATGCTGCTAAACTAAATGGTATTCAAATCATTAAATTTTTAAACTATGCATGCAATTGTTAATAACTTTGTTTATGCTTGCCCATGGACAACAGGATTTCCCAGCTTGAAGGAGATGTGGTGGCGTCGTTATGAATCTAGCACTTTCCAAGCAGATTGCCAAGCGTTGTGGCTCCAAGTGAAACCAGTTTATGAAGAGCTTCATGGCTATGTTCGTCAAAAGCTTAGGGCTATATATCCGCAAATTGGGGAAAATGACCCTATTCCTGCTCAACTCTTCGGTAAGCTGTAGTCCAGATTTCGTTGCACCAGCAGAAACTTTAGAGTTTTACAAATTCATAATTTCCATATTATAAATATTCCAGGGAACATGTGGAGTCAAAGCTGGGGACATTTGAATGGAATTTTGGTTCCGTTCCCTAACGCGTCGAATTTTGATGTTACGGACGCATTGAAGAAGGTATGCTACCACTTACCAGCTTCTAACTATGATAAATGATAAATGATAATTAATAAATAAGTATGTCTGGATGACAATATTAATATACCAATTGATTCCTTCCAGAGATACACATCAGACTTGAAAGGGGTCACTGGAATGTTTGAGGCAGCTAATGAATTCTTCATGAGTTTAGGTCTTTCAGATATGAGCGCGTCCTTTGGGCCAACTGCTCAACTGATTCGTCCCAAGGACAGGGAAGTTGTCTGTCATGCAAGGTATCATTTTTAAAAATCATTTAACTCTGACAAGTTAACCTTGTAATATCTGATTGATGGATACAAACCTTCGTTCACGTTATGTATAGCGCTTGGGATTTCTCGAATAAGAAGGATTTTAGAGTGAAGATGTGTACAAAATAAATCAAGAGGATTTTGTTACGATCCATCACGAACTTGGTCATATACAATACTACTTAAACTATAAGGACTTGCCGGTAACGTTCAGAACGGGGGCTAATCCAGGTAAGACAAATTCGTTTTTTAAAGATTTGATGTTCAACTTTTTTCTAAAACCTCCCGAGTCTAATTTACTTTTTTTACCTCTTGGTTACAAAAGGTTTTCATGAGGCAATCGGTGATGTTATGGCACTCTCGGTGAGAACACCAAGCCACATGGCGAAAATAGGACTCGCCGCTCCCACCGAAAAAATGTCTGAAGAGTCTACCGTCAACTATTTAATGAAAATGGGATTGGAAAAGGTAGTGAAACTTATTGGAACAAAATCTTCACATTTCCAAAGTATATTATATCAATATGTAGGCAGATTAAAATATTTACGTTATGTCTAGATTGCTTTCCTTCCCTTTGGATTCCTGTTGGATTCCTATCGTTGGAAAATTTATGATGGCTCAATTCCAAGGGACAAACTTACTTATGATTGGGTGAAAATGAGGTAACACCTTCAGACATTAATAATGTCTGTTTATATTTACAAGTTAATTAAGGGTCAGGACTCATGACTAAAATTGCTCTGCAGGAGTGAATATCAAGGCGTCATTCCTCCGGTGGTTAGAACGGAGAAGGACTTTGATCCAGGTTCAAAATACCACGTTCCAGGTATCTACTAACAATTTTATGCCACATTTTATCAATACTTTATTTTATTTTATCTCCGCTTAATCGCATTTTTTTGCTATTAGGTGACAGCCCATACATTAGTTATTTCGTCAGTCACATTCTCCAGTTCCAGATATACAGATCCCTTTGTCAAACTGCTGGTGAGTATCCAGCCCGTCCTCTTCATGAATGCGACTTTTACCAGAATAAGGATGCTGGAGCACAGCTTAAGTAAGTGGTGGAAGTACAGAATGCGGTAACTTGATGAGATAAATGAAGAGTTTGACTCAATTAAAAAAAATGTATTTTGATCAATTTTTCCGATAGGAAACTCCTGGAAGCTGGTCACTCAAAACATTGGGCAACTACTCTCAATGAAACCATTGGCACGGACAAGATGGACGCAACTGCAATTAACGAATATTTTGCTCCACTGCTTACATACCTGAGAGCGAGCCGTGCAAAACTGAACTACCCAATTGGCTGGTCCAATGATGCATTTGAAAACTTGGTCAAACCATAATCTATGTTGTATCCTTTAAAATCCATTTTGTCGTATCAACAGAAATTAGTTCTTGTAAATAGTTTTGTCCTGTCGG
>JAQGAH010001726.1:0-11712 GCA_034696885.1 Lepidocyrtus paradoxus
CGATATATATTCTACACAAGTCATTTCTGAACAGGCCCGAAACAGCCACCCCTCCTCATCCGAATATTTCGAATTATGTTCTACCTCATTCTCTCCTACAGGAAAAATGCTTTCCCTTCTCCATTGAGTGTATATAAACAGGAGTAAAGCCTATTTGTAGGGTAATATACTCTCTCAATTTCACCATTTTTACTCCCTGTGGTCTTTCCCGCATCTCGTAAGAATTCATCCAGCTATAGAGTGCATAAAATTCCTTCACGCATTTTATTACCAAACAAATGCACACACTCCCTCACATGCGTCCATCTTTGAGCATGTATGTACTTTCTACGGAAAATGTGAACATGATTCATGCAGGAAATGGGTGGATAAAGTACTGGTCTTCAATGGAGCTAACAGAATTCCAATGTTTCCTCGCACAGTTCAAATATTTCCTGAATGTATAGATGCATATTATCTAGATTGTAACCTGCTTCACATCCACTTTATTTTGTCTGGAGCTTCAACTTTCTCTTTCAAGTTAGCTAATCCAACTGATCGTTAAACCTAGGTTAAAGTTAACTGGTGAAAATGCTAATTAATATTGAAAAATGTAAATACGATGCATTTCTTAGATAGAATAGGAGAAAATAAGTATGCCCAACTTTCTCCAAAACGCATATATGCATGTACTTACCAAGATATAGGTATATCTGGGAGGAAAAAGATAAAGAAAGTGTTTGAAACCCTTGTATACCTAAACTAATCCCTTGATGATACACCCAACACAGTAATACAGATATATGGCTCATGTCCCATGTTCTTTTTCCTCCTCTCTTCATTGTCTAATATAATTTTCATTCAAAATAACAAGAAAACGGCAACAAGGAGCTCTCCCCTTAAAATAACTCTCCTTTCCCGTTTCTCCCTCCTCCCATAACTTTCATTTCATATTATTGCATTATCCCATGTCCTTGGATGTTTTCTCCCTCCAAACTTTTATCTCTTCTTTTTTTTTCTCCCTCACATCCCCCTTCCTTGATAGTTTTTTTTCCCGAAAAGCATTCATGAAAAGAAAGAGACCTTGCCATGGCATGAGGGAAAGCATAAAGAAAGTCTTCTCAATCCCCCCGCTATTGCATTGCATTTGCACAGTTGGAAGAAAAACTTGGCCTTTTCTTCTCTCCTCCTCTCCTGTGAATCCAATCCGCCAACATTGCTCATAAAAAAAAGGATTGGAGGAGGGAGAGAATATCTTCTTTCCCTATTCTTTTTCAAGACAAGAAGATTTTTTTCCTTAAACCTTGGGAAAAGCTACCCATGTAAGCATGAAATTCCTTTGGTTTGTTAGGAAAGGAGAAGAAAATAGCTTGTTTTCATTCCTCACTCCCTCTTCCCTCCAAGCCCATGTACATTGAGGTATATAGGCAGATAAAAGGTGCATTATTATTGCTATTATAACCTCAACTTGCTTCACGATAAAATGTAACCCTATTAAGGCAATAAGAATTACTGGTGAGAATTAAGAAGCCATGCATAAATACTAATATTACAGCCTGGCATTAATACAAGGCGTTGATTACAACGCGGGGGAAGGAGGGAGTGGGAAGCAGAATACTCAAGTGTGTAACAGCCGTCGTCTTTTTGAGTGTGGAAAAGAGTGAAAATAATACGGATAACTTTCACCAAAGAAGAAAATCCTTTCCCCCCTCGGAATCCTTCCTCCCTGATTGTGTGAAAGTGCTCAAGTTTATACGTATATTTATGTATTTTATATCAGATGAGATATTATTCATTTTTCTTCCTTATTCTCCCTGACAAGGAGAGAATCTTATTCTTCTTAATCATCTTTAGCATCCTCATCCTTTCTCCAGCTCCCTTTCTCATCCTCAACACATCAAACAAAGCAGAGCTAGTTAGCTATAAGGGAGGAGGATGAGAGTATTATACATGGCTTTGGTGGAGACTGAAGATGATGATGAAGAATTGAGGAGGGAGCAGCAAGCGTTAATTTCTTTGAGAGTTTTCTCTTGTGTTTTGTTGAACAACAAGCTTAAAAAAAGGGTTTTGTTGTTGGAGGCTCATTTATTTTATTTACATTTTCAGAGAGACGGTATATATAGCAGCGAGGGAGTTATGATTATAAAGTTGAAAAACGTATTACAAGGATGAATAAATGGTACGGTGAGCAGAATGATGATGATGATGATGATGACGGGATCGGCGCGCGTGCCAATGAATTTGGGTGTTTTTTGTAGGAAGCAAATTATAAAAGTTATAATTAACTCACTTTTCTTAATTACGGAGTAGTCTTCTTAATGATGGAGAAGCTGCATGGAGAAGCCAAGTTTCAATTATGGTGCATCTTTTAATTTTAATGCATTTTATGCAGTCTGCAATCATAATGACGGCTTAGATAGTGCAATTTTTCTCTTGTCAGACTAACTACGCGCATATGCGTTCAATGCCAAGTATCAAGTGCAGCTCAAATTATTTCTCTGACTTTCTCAAGTGCAATAACATTTCTATACATCTGTCTAGCCATTGTCTAGACCTTAAGAACAGTTGTTTACAAAAATATGCGTGAATTTTTTTTCATATGGGTATGGTACAATAATATTCGCCATTTATATTTCAGCTCACCAAGCATGGTTGAGCTCATTGCATAAAAGTGGCTATTTCCTTTCCTATTACCAAGCCAGTCAGTGAGAAGAAGCTAACATGAAAAACAAGCAGAGGTTAATGGGATTTTCTCGCCTCGTTTTCTCCTCCATATATATTAGACCAGGCAGGGCGAGACAGAACAGACAGACACTATAAAAGCTAAATAAATATAAAAGGCACAGAGTGAGAATGAATTACAGGCAACCATCCAGCACAACAACAAAAACATTTAGCTTCATTTTAGATATCTTCCAGCTAGATTCGTTTCATATTACGTTAAAAAATATTTTCGTCGCCAGCAATGCACATCTTTTTAACTGCACAAAGAAAATCCTTCATTTTATTTCACGCTTTTTGTCTCCACTTCAACTTGTTCAAGTGCAGCGCTACATGTGATATGGATGCAGAAGATGCATAAAAAGCTGAGGAAATAAATGTCTTGTTTTTCTTTCACTTTCTCTTTTCTTCTCCCCAGCTTGACTCGACTTGATTCATTTTCCCTCCCTCCCCCTTTCCCTTTTGTTCTTGGTTGTTTGCGATATAAAACATCCTCATCATCAGCATCAGCACCACCATCAGCTTCTAAAACAAAGGCGCGTCCTCACCAGCAAACAAAAGCGTAGTTTCTGATACCTTATGCAATGCCACACACATAACACTTGACTTGAGCCACTCAAGACAATAGGGGAATGGGACAGGATACGATGCAATGCATCGGAATAAAAAGATGCTAGCGTCGTGAACGCTTCCTATCACATATCTCACATCACACTTCATCACCACCACCGTCATCATCATCATCACCCAAGCACCCAAGAACAATGTGTTTGCCCCATGCTGAAAAGATAGAACTTCATGAATCACACGCTTGATGGGATCGTGATGACGATGATGATAATGATAACGGGGATGTTGGAAGTGACAATTATTACACGCTGTACATTACCATCTTAAAGTGTACTTGAGTACTTCTGAATGTGATGATGTGTTATTGTGAGACGAGCAGGAACAGAAAAAATAGCTCCCGGTATGATGCCTATAGTATTCCTGTGCCTATTGTGTGAAAAGTCGGTTGATCTCATGTCGAGTGCCAAAAAAACTAAGCGCTTAATGAAGAATACGTGTGTAGACTGTGCACTTAGGAGAAAACAATGCCTCCTTCTGCCTCGCTATCACTTTCATTATCGTCATGATCCATGTGATCGAAGGAAATGCTTACACATGTATGCACTCTCGACTTTCTCTTTTGTTTACTTATTTTCACTTGTGAAAGCTTATGAGTGGGGTATGAAAAGAGTGCAATTTTGAAAGGTAATTACAGCTTTGGCGCAACAGTCTTTGAAACTTTATCTACGCGTATGAGCCTTTTCTGTTTTTTTCTTATCTTGCCTATTATTTTCATGAATAAAAGTGTCTTTACAAAAAATTGCCCAAATATTTATTCCACTACAAAAACCTTTTCAACTTCAAGTTCAAAAATGCAGAGAAGCGCATATTCAAAGAAGGAAATTGGTGTACTTTTGAACTTCACCTTCTTTTTTAAAAATAGTTCATGCTATAGGGAAATTAATGCATTTTTAAATATAAAAAACAAGTCATCCGCCTATAACTATATGGCGCATGTGGTATCTAGACTACTATATTTGATGGCAATTATGTTGATGATGATGAGCCTATTTTGCTCGTAATGAATTCAAAGGGAAAAGGGTGAAAATGGGAAAAGTTTGTTGAATACACTTGGCTCTAGTATAACAACATTACTTTTCTATTAGTAGAATGCTTGCATGCAAAAATGTAAAAAAGAACAGGAAAAGCAGTTATTTTTTAGAAAGACTGCCTGCAGAGAAGGAGTCCCGGAGAGAAAGAAAAAAGGGTAAAATGAATGATTCAGAAGCAAATATAAAGAGAAAAATTGTAGTACTGATATAATTTATATACGTACGCGATACGTATACAGTGGAATTATCTTGATTCCAAAATGTCTAGCAATCTGAGCTGTGCTTACATGTAAGTGAAAGTACCTCCTACCTACATGCAATAAACTAACAATTTCGCCATAGTTGAAATGCATCAAGAACAACTTGTCAAACAAGGATAAAAAACCTCCATTTCCATCGGACATTGACAAAGTCCACTGCATTACTTCATTAGACTGGTTACATTTTTTATCCAACCTTAACCAGAATGATCTGCAGAAGAGTAAGTTAATCTGAGCAAGTTAACAAGTAAGGATATAAAAACAATCTGATAAATACAATTAAAAGTGCCAGACACGAACAGTGAAAGTGAAGCAGGACAAGAATGAGTAAAACGCATAAATAAAATCTCTATCTCTGCCAATTTCTTTTTTGTTTCGTATATCATTGCAAAAAAGCTCGCAGGAAGGATCTATCCTATTATCTTCTCTCTACAAAACAACCACTTTTGCAAATTGTGTATGGATGAGATGTGGTTGGTGAAATGGGATGAAGTTTGCGAGGAAAATTTTCTCTCCCACTTTTAATGCGATCTGAGCCGGAATATCCTCCCGAAGCTGATAGAACATAAGCATGTACAGTATATGTGAAAAGGGGCATGTCAAAGTAAAAGTGGAAACAGCTCCCACAGGACTCCCAGCTTAATTTCATTGATCGTTAGACTCCGCGTGAAATTAAATCATAAGATGAGATGCTGAGTGGATATCGTGTTATCATCAGCAACTTTTTTCCTTATTGTATTTATTATTGGGGATGTGATGATAATCCTGACGAGCCAACACAATCATATCATGAGCGTTGTTCTTCCGATTTTTTTTTCAAGATTTTATTTGAGATTGGAAGCTGGCTGGAAAGTCCAAACCATATTATCCTTACCTGATGTCAATGTCCCAATGTGATTAAAGTTGTTGGGAAAGCCATAAGTATTCGTATTGGACTTGGATGAGCTCGATCCATTGGAGTTATTCGAGTTTGAACTGGAACAGGAGCCACTGATTGTGTAGGAAGACATGGACGAGTTGGTTGGTCTGATTGCAGGAGCAGCAGAGGATGAGGCTTGGGCATTGCCAGCTGATGAAAGTGCACCACCTCCACCACCACGGCCATTTCCACGGAGTAGTCGAAGAGTTGACAAATTATGATTATTTCTCCTTGGGGATGTTTGTGAAACTTCCCGGAAAAATCCATACGTTTTATCCTTCCCATTCTGGTGGTGGAGCAAAGTTTTACTCATTTCCCCACCACCACCAAAGAAACTTTTCGAATGATGATTATGATGTCGCATTGTTCCCAAGCTCATGGTTGACTGAAGACGACTTCCTCCTCCGGATCTAGAAAAGGAACAGAAAATATTAAAAAGGAAGAAATGAGAAAAAAACTTATACATTTTTATTTATACCATTTCTGTCAAAAAAATCTAATACGGGAAGGGAAAAAAAAGGATCTTCCTAGATGCAAGGCACATGGAATGATATCGAAAAGGAAATAACGAGATGAGACAAAATGGAAAAAGGCGAAATTATGATGAATATTTTTTTAGCAATCTAGGAAAGAGCGTGTTTCTCTCTCGTCATTATCTTACAGAAAGTAATTTTGTGTTTTTCTCTTTTTATGTAAATGTGAATGGAATAAAGATTCCTACAGTTCAGTTATACATGGATGGCCCACATATATAAAAACCTTATTGTTTCCCAGAAGTAAAAAATGTGACCCGAACAATCCATTTTTTTTTCATCTTGTAAGTTGTAGGCCAACAACATCAACCCACCCACCCTGTTTTAATGTGAATAATAAGGTGCTCCACATTTTTGTTTTGTTTTGTATTCATACAGTGGGTTGACTGGCTGGGGAAGTGGAATCTCTTTTTGTTCCATGTCTCTGACAGACAAGACAGAAAAGTGATAGACTAGATGACAATGATGAGGATGATGAACTACCAACGGTGGAAGGATGATATGATGATATAAATCAGCAGTATCAAGAATGTACATATACTTAAGTACGACATGACGTAAATACAAATAATAAGAAAAGGTATTATTGTCTTCCCTCCCCTGACAAACTCCAGTGAGATGACTTGGACTGACGTTGGAAATGCAATGGAATGGAGAACATGAAGATGGATAGGAAATGATAAATACGAGGACAGTTTTGTTCCTTCGTCATCAGTGACAGTTCAACAGAATAGAAAAATGTACAGCAGGAAACCTGCCGTTTGGCTTATAAGAAGGTTTATGCACAATACAGTTATGGACAAACGGCAACAATGCATAAATATTTTTATGCAAAAGTGAACAAGTGCAGAAGACATCTATTATCCCATTCCAGATACAAGATATACTTATATGATAAATGATTATAGATGAAAAAACATTATTTGGAATTGGAAATGGGAGTGAGCGGAAATGACAATCGGAGGAAGTAGCTTCTTTTTCCACATGTTGCTGAATCGATCTTTATACAGCTGGTTAATTTATTCTGAGAATATAAAATTGTGGGGATTGTGACGCAAACCTATGTAGTACAAGAAGGTTCTCAAAAGAAGTAGGTTTTAGCACAAAGTTATATTCACTCTCCGTCTCCTTCTGGAACTGACAAAGAATGAGTATCCTTATTAGTTCCAGGCTTTTGAAAAGCGTGATAAAAGGCAACCAGATCTGATTACGAGCAAAATAATTCACATTATAATGCCCATAAATAATCTATGGCTGTTTGAGAGGCTTAGAACAATGGATAAAAAAGTAAATTGAATTGTGACATTAGAGAATGATAAAAGAGGAGAAAGGGTGGATATAAATATTAAAGGTTGGAAGACATCCTTCTCCTCCCATATTACCTAATATAATGATGCCTACATAAAGGACGCATTATTATGTAAATAGGTATATGAAATTGCCACACACACTGAAACCGTGTTGTAGGAAGACTGACATGACAGAACATAACAACTTTTAAGGAAAAAGTCAAACTTTTTAAATTGCTACCTTTAAAATGACACGGCTCAACTAACACCTCTCTAATAATTTATTCTGAGCTGGTAAATTCATCGGGAAGCATTTTCCAGCTGTCTCCATTCACTCCACAAAGTACACATTGCTCCCTATCCTTAAAACCTCTTTACAAAGTCATGTTTCCCCTCTCCAGTGATCTGATCTTATTACATAAGCAGCATAGTCACAGGCTCTCCCTTCCCCCCTCCTCAATCACCTTTCAATTTTTAATGAGCCAAATTTAGAATTGAATTTCACACTCATTTATATTCTCCCCTGAAATTCAAATCATCATTATCGTCCTCATTACAACTGGAGAGAAAAAACAAAAGGCTTTGACTTCTCTTCTCCTGCCATCATCATCATCATCATCCCCTTCCCATTTATTTTATCCCTTCTATAAAAGGTCACCTTCTCCCGACTTGCTCAACTTTCAACTTTTAAGCCCTCAGCCTCCCGCACAATGAATTATTAATGACAAATACAACAAAATACAGAAAAAAAAGTTGAAGTAGGTATTTACAACGGTCGGGGAGGACATAACGGGCGAGACCTTTTCAAAACTCTGGAGAAGCTTAAGAAAACAAGAAGGAGGACTCGAAAACTTCCAACCTCAATCTCCTCTACTCCACTCCAAGCCAAAAAGCCAGCAGAGCACTGCCACTCACTCCAAATTCAAACTCATCTCGACAGCATATATAAACTTTGTCGTTCTTAACTTAATAGAGATTCATCAGCAGAAAAATAAAGTTTTCCCTTGTCGTGTAGTCATCATCGCCATCATCATCATATCATTATCCTCCCTGCCCTGTGTACACCCATTAAACTTATAGCTCTTGGCTTTATCTCCTATCCAACATCTCCAACTTGGAGAATGTAACAAGAAGGAAAAGGTTAAGCAAGTTTAGGTTGATGGGCAATTCATAAATTCACTCTAGTTTTTACAGTAGCACCATTTCCCCAACCCTTTCAATTCCACTGAACCAGTCCACCACCATTTCCAGTTTCTTCAACTCACAGCCCATTTCCTCACATGTCAATATATATTCTTTTCCCTAGTTGGAACGTGAAATGGAAAATAAGTGGAATAATGAATGGTAATCAAGCATGTAAAAAGTTTATTATTTTACAGCGCTACAACTTTCTCAGCGTAATTGGCTACTTACACACATTTCCAGTGGGAATGGGAGAGAAATTTATATATCCATTTCGTAATAGAGATCATCATCAACATAAAGTATCAGTTCATTTCACTCCACTCTCCTAAAAATAACTGTGGCTCTGCTTAACTCAACTCAATTCAAGGTATAAAATGGACGAGCATTCGTGAATGCATCCATCCATCCAGAAAAATCTCATTATCACAGTTCCTCATGTATTTTTTTATCCCCTTTTACAATCTGACGTCTTCCTCTTCCCCGACTCTTTGGAGGGCAATGGAATAACATCATTTAATGTTTCCTTAAATAGGATTCGTTCCTCTAATGGGATTATTATAGGAATTGGTGGTCATTATTAGGCAAGAAAAATATATCTTTCCTCTTGCTAGAATTACCCATATTGAATATTGAAAGAGTTGATGTTATTTAAGTGTAGAATGGGCACCGGGTTTGGGAGAAAAATAGGAGAGTAATCAAATGTGATCTGAGTTTTCTGTTCGTTTCTCCACATCCCATTTCCTCCGCTACGCCCTGTATAATAAAAAAGTTTCCGAATGTGAAGGAGGCAAGGGGAATCTACATAGGAATTTGGAGAAGTTGAAGGAAAAAACCCTACCGTGCCCAAGTACCTTTTAAGTTGAAGTTATTTTAAAGCTGAGCTCAGCTTTCTGTATTCAAAAAAAAAGTTTTATGTTGAGTAAGTATCAGAAAGAGATAGATTTTCCCTCATCCCATATCACATTTCAAATGGTACTTGACTAAAGTCGAAAATCAGGGCTGGAGACACATGTACTAAGCCAAGAGAGCTTTGGGAAGATCAGGATTCTTGTATGGATGGAGAAAGCAGGAGAGTGGAGTCGGGATACATGCCCCATTTCTATCGGTTCCCTTATACAAACGAATTAAATTCCTCGCTTTATTCTCCTCCATCACTCAAATGTACACAGAAGCATTTTCTTCCAATGAAGTATAGTGAATCCGCCAGAAAAATATCTGAATAGGAAAATCGAACATGGTAATGGGGTGGGTGAAGGATATCTTAAAAATAGATTCAGCGCTACCTTTACATCACTTTGTTCACCTTCTATACCTTAAATGTAGAAAGCGTATAGAAAACCAACTCAAGCAATGTTGCCAACTTGAAGCTTGTTTTCTTCTGTTTTGTTTATTCCAAGGAAGGAGGGAAAAAGTCACCTCAGGAATACAAATAATCTCATCATTCTCCAATTTCTATTCCCTCCTTTCGTCCTGGGCTTCCCTTTTGAAGAGTTAAAAGTACCTCCTTTCATAATGTGTCTTAGGAGTACTTATATCCCAAATTCTCAGAAGACGCTCAGAAGAAGAAGGTTGAAGAATGCTAAAAAAATCACGGTGAGAAGGAAGTCCTTTACACGGGAACTTTTCATTTTGCAAGAAAGCCCAAGCACCAAGCAATGCTAATCATTTGATGATATTTATCAAGCAAACAGATGCAATTTCCCTGTTGGAATCCGGAAACCTGGGAAGAAGGGGGAAGGGAATGGAGGGGAAATCAGTGAATCGTTTTGAGGTGTCAATTCCCATGCATTATTGATGTGAATCCAGTTCCTCTTGTATGATGTGACTAGATAAACAGAAAATGATATTATCTTCGAAAAGCCATTCAATTTCAAGTCAAGAAAACTCTGCGATTTCCCCCTTTCCTTCCTGGAAGGTAAATGCAATAATGCAAGTGTAATGCTGTTTTTAGGTGATTTGGAATTCAAATAAACATTATTTGATATAACTTTTTCCATTTCTCAGAATTCCCTTATATCCTCCATGTAAGGATTTGGGCATGTAAAGCAGTTTTCTTTTCGTCGGAAGATGAAGTTTGATTATGTTTGATAATATTTTGATTATTATTGGACTAGCCAAGTTTCATCAATAAGTTGACAGGCTATCAGAATACTGCAGCCGTTGCCTCATAAATTTCAATGGAATTGTCATGATAAGGAAAGCGCTAAAGGGTAGCAGACATCTTGGTATGGAGTTCATATTACTCTGTTTGACCCAGTCAGTTCCGGTGAATTTCTCATTTCGATTTTGCTGAAATGCAAAAACGTCGATGGCAAAAATATAAATACAAAGGGCATTAGATATACATCAGGTAAGCCAGCGCTCGTAGAATTAATTTTAATTAAAAACTTGGTGAATGTATTTATGTAAGGTAAAATTAATATGTACAAAAATCGGGTTGTTTATCAGACTTTGTAATTCCATTGAACAGTCGGTTAATTTATAAGAGCTGAAATAAGCGGATTTGGGTTTGTGGAATGCTTTTGCAATGAATTAATGCTTAATGAGATAAAAGGAATTACAAAAGTATTTATATATTCTCCTTTTTTAGAAATTCTTTGGAAATTAGAGGTGAGGATAACTTCTCTGATGTACTTATTTTGGTCACATTAAATATGTATTAATTACATACTCCATTATTTGCAATTGACAGTAAGGGTCCTTAAAAGGGTAATTAAAAAAGTGTTTGTGGGTTTTGTTGATTGACAATAGAACAAAAGTTATATTGGTTGAATGTGTAATAATGAGAGAATTGATGCGATACAAGCTTAAACGCCGATTGTGATTTAAATTGTGTGGAGTTTGATCTTATTAGTAGACGATCTCTTCAAAAGTCAGTCATTTGTGCAAATAGACTATTTAAGTTACCGACCGTCATACACGGAAGTATCGTTTTCATTTGGTAGTTGATACTTTTCAAGTTCTTCTAATTGCCTTTCTCTTCACTGTGTCTGCTTATACCCATCATACAGTTAACAAAGGACTTCAAGTGCAAAAATATAAAAATCTACACAGTACCAAACCATCTCGTATTCAAAGTTCATCCATAAAAAAACTAAGAAACACGTTTGGACGATGAACGTCTTCTGCATTTACAAGAGGAAAATAAACGTTTAGATGCCCCAT
>JAQGAH010001727.1:0-11704 GCA_034696885.1 Lepidocyrtus paradoxus
GACAGACGGACAGACGGACAGACTGCCCAGACGATCTTAGTAACTTGCGTTTCACCTAACGGTCGCAAGTTAATAACAAACGTCTTGTTTATACTGGAGAAAAGACATGCTCAGAATTTCTACAAAATAATGTTTCTCATCCCTGCCCTTCCTACGCCTAATAATCCTTCCAAGTCCACTTATCACTACAAAGTTGTAATATAGGTACTTACTAATTCTGCTGGTGAAGAGGGAGAACAAGCTCTTCAAAATGGTTAAACAAGTATATTTCGTTTTTTTCAAAGAATGGAATTCCACAAATTCCATTCACTCGATCATATCATCTCATGGTCCGTTTCAGTTAGTCAGCTTAACCCGACCAAATGGATATGGTTAACCACTTGGAATAAGTTGTATCTCTGTGTGAGTAGAAAAATGAGGAAATACCTGTATCCATAAAGCCATTAGCTGTTATTACCCTATAATAATATTTCCAGGTAAAAAAATATGATTTCTTCTTCTCATTCCATAGATTTAATATACTTTTTCCTGAATGTGAAAACATGTGGCTTTTTGCCTTTAAAAATGTTGAAAAATCCTTCCCTCATTTGATTATGAATGGGAAAAGTCACAGATAAAAAAACCGGCCTTTCCCTTGATATCCAGCTTTTTATACGTATTTTTGGAAAAAATATCCATATAAGATGTGATGATGATAGTGCTCACGCTGACCATGAAGGGGCCACGGTCGGTTTAGTTCTCATGTTGTAAAAATGGTACTAAACACATATTTTCATACCACATGCTTGCTTATGAATGTGGCACTAGCTGTGGAATAATGTAAATGTTGATAAGATCATGTGAGTTGTGTGGAGTGGATTCTTCTTTCCCCCTTACACCCCATTTTACTCATTCCACCAACTGATTCAATGAAACATCTGAGAATATTTCCTGATCGTCATTCCTTAAATATTTATTGTGGTTATCATATACACATCATAGTTCCGATTGCAATATCATGAATTTTGTTATCATAAGAAAAATGCTTATCGAGGAAGATCGCATCGTCTTCGTCGAACGTAGGTATTTAGGTAACTACATCAGATGAGTATCTTATATTGAGGAGGACACATAATTTTGGTGTGGCCATGTCCTCGGTCATTCACAAGGGGAAAAGGATGACGCGAGAAGCGGCAGGCCTTTTCATTCCTGCTGGTGATAGATTGTCTGATGTGTGTAAAGTAGTTTAAAAAGGAATCCTCCGGTATGGAGAGCCATGTTCTCACACTCCAGTAGGGAACATTTAAGTATTTTCTACTTATACCAAAGCAATAGGAGAATTGGGAAAAGTGAAAAGTTTTAACAGAGATAAAAATCAGGAAATATCATTCTTGACTCAAGAGGAAAAGGGGAAGCTCAGCCAAACTTTTGAAGAAGGACACTTTTTGAAAACGTTTTACGTGGTAGAGAGATGTTCATTCTTGGGGTTTGGTTTTTGGGGCTGCTGTTAGTTTTCAGCCTCTCAATAACACCTTTTGTCCAACACCTGTTGCGAGTCACAGTGTGAAAAAAATGCGTATGAAAAAACATTCTGGGAAGAGGGGAGAAACGATATGGAATAGCCATGCTCAGATTGTCTATCTTGACTGATTATCTTTCCAGTTGAATAGCAATCCAACGGGGATGGTTACTATTTACCAGTCAGATATACACTTTAAAGTACCTACTTGATCAACTAGGATTTTGTCTTTGAAAAAAATGTTCAAGTTTGAATGACTCCCTCAAGGATACTCATCTTCTCATACTTTTAAATGAAATTCCAATCAATTTTCAATCCGCGGAACTTGCTTTCTACTCCTCCGAACTAATTTCTTATTAAACCTCTGCTAACTAGTGATCCATGCCATAGATAAAAAAATTAATTTTCCCATCGCATCTCATCTCATCTGAATGCAATCAACAGTAGCAATTCGAGCAATGATACAATTTTTCAAATGAATGCCAACACCAGTAGCCCAACCATAATTACACTCTCTATTACAACAGAATCCTCTTGTTTTCTTGTTTGATAAGGATCACCGTAAGTTTCTGTTAAATGGTCGTGATAGGTAATTAGAACATTTGTTAAGATGGGAGAAGGGTGGTGGTGGTGGTGGGGGAATGAAAAGCTGTAAAAAACATTCTGACTCATCCAGTTCTGCCGTAATCCTTTCGTAAACAGTTTTATACTACGTGCATTTTGCATTGGGAGAATATCGCTGCGTCATCATCAAACAAGATAATTTGAAGTGAAGGAATAGCTTATCAAAGGAGGATGGAATCCCATGTAATTTTTAATTTTCTCTTGCTTCCTTCATTACACTCTTCCTCCCATCCACACCAACAGCATTTCCTTGTACATTATCATTATTCCTATCAATCAACGCTGCTCAGATTGTTAGTAAGAAAATGAAAAGAGGAATTTCATGGAACAGCCGGAAATTGGAAAAGACTGATTTAAAAAAAAGATGAGCTAAGAATACATTCTCGCAGCTACATATTTGAATAAAAAATTTACTCAATATTCCTGATCAGATCAACATCAGTCATATTCATATTATATTTAATTTTGAAAAAAAAATCACTTCTCTAGAAAAAATACACATCATCTTATCTTCAACATCACAATCACATTAACAAAAAAACGTGAAGTAACAGTTACTATTTTTCTAAAACATCAGCTCTAGCATCACCCTACACATTCATCTCCCTCTCATCCTGCCCATTTTTTTATATCAAAGTTATTGTCTTGTTTTGTCTGAACTTGTCAAGAGAATTTTTCCATAGTCATCTAATTGCTATCGAAAAGCATCCTTTTGTGATCTGCTCTCCCTCTGTCCTCAAATGAAAAGCCTTTCTCAATTTTTTCCCCATCTTCAGCAACAGAGCAGCACCATCCGGAATACAATGCAATATACTCAGATCTCATCATGAAGAGTTGAGAAAAAAATTATCCTCACATACAGCCTGAGCCTCTCTTAAAAAATCTTATTTAGATAATATTTTTTTTAGAATTAAAAAAAGACAGAATCTTAGCTAGGGATATACAAGGATATCAAGCTGAATGGGAAAAGAAGAAAAAATTATTGTTTAGCTGTTGTTGTCCCTTCGTTTGCAACTAGCCAGAGAGCTGGCACTCGAGAAATAGTGTGCACTTGAAAGCTTAGTTAAGCTTAAGGATGAGAAACAGCACAAGTAAAAAATCTGCCAAGATTGGTTGTCAGTAAGCTCGACGGATGATGATGGACTTGATTGAAACTGAAGTGAAAATTAGTTCCTGTTTTTATCACAGAAGGGAGAAATTCCTTCCCCATTAAAATTTTAAGTAATAAGGAGGCAGACAACAATTGGAAAATAACAGCAGAATCATCATCATTATTAGAATAATAAAAGGAGATTCAAGAGGGGAAAGATTGGATGAGCTTGTTTCTCATATTGTTGCTGGTGGATGGATAAGATTTAAATTGTTTGGTGAATGCGGATGGTCAATTATTTCTGCCTTGTACATGTTGTGTATTTAAATACATACATCAGTAGTTAACAAACCAGCTAGCATCATCAATTCATCAACCATTTGTGTATTGTTAAGAGCATGCGTAGATTGGATTGTTATATGGAAGCTTCATAATGGGAATAATAGGGCGAGAGAAATGCAGATGAAAAATGAAAAAGCAGGGCAGGGCATTAACGATATAATTGTGGAAGGAAGAAGGAGCAGGACAACAATGGAGGGGTAAAAATGCCCAGTAATTCAAGAAGCTCATAAGAAATAATAAGGATGATACAGATTGCAACCGGGCCATTGTTCCGGGAAGAAAAGGGAAGAATGGGGGCTTCGCAAGGGGGGCTAACGGGAAGGATTGCAGTGTGGCTCAATCAATTCTTCAAGAATTTTTAAATATCATTCTTTTGCAATTAAGAATAAAGAGCAAGCTTTGGTCAGTCATCCCATCATTGAAGAGTTCTGATGAGCTTTCAATAAATGGCCTACTGAGAGTAGGGGCGTTTTTTGCTTCGTCCATTTTGTAATGGATGGTAGTTTTGTAGGGAGCTGATGTGCTGATGTGCTTGAAAAAATGTGGAAAAATTTCAAAACTTTACGGATGCTTTCACATCAAAATGCTTTCCTGATTGGGAGCACATCTTTCTGGAAGGATTCACCATTATCTAAAATTAGGAATTAGAAAAAGTAGCTGAGTTTTGGATTAGTCTGTGATACTCAATCAATATGAGCTGGCCATGAGCATGTAGTCCTTCTTATATGTCCAAAAATTTGAGATAATTATGCTGTCAGAAACGGTAGATTTAACGCATCACACGAAATTTCCCTTTTTCCAGAAAAAAAGCTACGCAGCTCGTTTCATCATCGTCATCATTACTTATCATCATCCTGTTTCATTTCAATTTAACACTTAATTAGAAAATCATCATGTGAACTCACGTTTTTCCTTTTGAAGAAGAACACGTTTTTCCAATTTCACGGATTTCCAACGTTGATGCCTTCTTGATTAACTTGTTACGGAGAAGATGATGGGCTTTTATTTGGAAAAATCGAGGAGATATATAACACTATTGCGGTTAAAAAATTGGAGAAAATATATATAATGCGATATTCATGTCGTCTAATATAATAATTACTGCATTTTAAAATAACTTTTATTGATCATAATAATATTAAGCACAGTTTATGCAAGCATTAAACTGGAACTTTAGTCAAACAATGTTAAAATGAAATACCAAATATTTCAACTTGCAGCTAAAACCGTTATTTAAGCTTTAAAATAAGTCAACTCTATTAATACAGATTGTGTGTGAGACCTTGTTTGCAGACCAGATCATCTATAGATTACGTAAATTACAAGATACAGTTAAAATTGAAGACCTACTTTTAACCTTTACTAAAATGGCAAAATAGTTACCGTGAATTAAAATTAAAAAATCGAAGGTATTCCAAATATCCTACTTAACTTTCTCCAATTCCATTAATTTCATTTGAATCCTCCTCCATGTCATTTATATCCCCCCATTCAAGGCATGCCTTACCTTCATATTTGCGAAAAGGAAACTAAAAGATAATTGAAATGAGACTGCTACTGCTCTTCTTTTTCTTCATTATCATCATCAGCATCATCCTCCTCTCCACTCTCTACTCCTTTCTTTCTCTCGCTTCCTCCTCCCTTTCTTCCTCCCTACCTTTGCCATTATTTCTTGGAAAATAAGGGAAAAAGTAGAAAAGACCGAGAGAGAATCATCAGAAGAAATGAAAAGTGGGAGGACAATGGGAAATCGTAGAGATAGAGGGAAAAGCATCCTCTCGCTCCTATTTATTCTCACCCGTTCTCTCCCCGTTGTTGCTGACTCCGTTGTTTAGAGGATGTGCAGAAAACTCTCTCTTGATATATTACACAGTGGTGATAGAGGAGGACGAAGACAGTGACTCTGAAGAGTGGAGAGAAAAATGGGAGAAAAAAATGAAAGGAGGAAGTAAGAAGAAGAGACAGAGCTCTTGCGCTTCGCCTTCTCCTTACTCTTCCTTTTCTACAGTATCCTTTCTCTCATTCTTTTCTCCTTTTACTTTTATGCAACTTTTATTCCTTTTCTCTTCCCTCTCTCCTGTGAAGAAGATCTTGATGCTCTTGCTCCTCTCTCTCTCTCTCTCTGATGATGATCACAACAAGGGAAAAAGAGAGCTGCTTTTATGTAACAAGTTTTCTACACGTACTAATAAATATCAGAGGAGAAAGGAGTGAGGATGAAAGGGGACGGTGGAAAAGGAAAGTGGAGAAAATGGAATTGAATGTGAGAATAAAAAGACACTGTGAAATGCTCGGGATTCAGACATCTTATGTATGTCTCAGGGCGTGTTCCACTTTTTTCTCCCTTGTTGATCGGGATGAAGATAGGTGAAAGGTAAGCAAGAGAAAGGGTATGGTGACGGTGTTTTCTACCGGGATTATGTATTAATTTAAATGTTCTTCCGCCTTAATACTAACGAGATGGAATAACGATGTGATAAAAGTGTGATGCAATATGTAAGTATTTACACGAAGATATTTATCAACTATCTATAGTCCTGGTCTAATATATGGATTGCTCAATACGGAAATCTGGATGGAAAGCAAAAACAACTTTTTTAGGGCTGGGACGATAGAGCATCTTATATCATCTTTCTCAGTTCTGATATGTATGCATTGAATTCACAAGGGTAACAAAGATTCCAGGAAGAGGAGGACAATGCAATCCAAAAATCTGGGAACAACTCTTTTCCCTACTCCAACAGCAAAGGCAGAGAAGGACGCGTAGGATGACAACAGGAGGAAGAAAACGGAATTGAATTGAAAGAATGAGAAAGCTCTTACTTATTTCAATCTTTCTTTTCTCCAATTGCATTTTATACTGTTGTAGTCCTCCTTTCACGGCCCCTATTTTTACTCCTTATCTTACTTAATATATATACAGTTTTCCCTCTTCATCATCGTCATGATCAGAAATTCCCTTTTTTCACTGTTACTCTCCCCCTTCTCTTTCCAGCAACAAAACAAACTTAGTTTCTTTCTTCCTCTTTTGCTCTCACTCTTTCTCTCTCCTCTTTATTCATTTAGTTCAGTTGCTTGAGTCGTCCTGAGTCTACCTCTTTCTTCCTTCCTTCCTTTTTCCCAATCACGAGACGTCCAAAAGTACACAAAAAGTAGAAATGTGATGTGATGATGATGATGATCAAAAACTTCTTGCATTTGCCCTCTTTCTCTCAAAAAAACTTTGCTCCCTTTCGAGGGAGGGTAACATGCAAAATAATTTATTTGGAAAAAGCTGAAGGAAATGAATTAGAAATAGAACAATTCGAAAATTTGGATTTAGTTTCTTTCAACAAAATGTGCATGAGCCCAAGACAATCCCATCTATACGATATCCAGCCCGGTGTGAATAACCAAGGACATTAGGTACGATTATGATTAATCATCATTAATTTAAAAGGACAAGACGAACTGGACTTTTACATCTTGCATACAAATTCTACAAGCCCATTTTCATTTTTTCCCCTGTGAAGTGAACCAGACGTCGGCACAACTAACGGCTCCACAAAGTCTAGCTTGACACTTCTCCCCCTACCTTGACTTGACATGCGAAGCAGATTCAAGGATGAGCAAGTATTTACCTTTGCCTTCTTACAAGAAACAAGATCTTTAGGTGTGTAGACCAAGCCAACCAACTAAAAGTATTACACCTTAGAAATGATGCCGCTATTCCAGAGAACAAACAAGGTTCTCTCTCTCGTTGCTTGAAATGAAGGGGGCATTGAAATAAAGAGAGCTTACGGATTTTCCTCTTCATCATGAATGATCATTCTAAGCACATCACACATATGAAACGCATTCGTGCATGGGAATACCTACATGGATTCCCGATGGGGATGATGATGATGATCCTTCCCCACTATAAAGACGATTTTGAGCATTTTTCCTTGAGCCAGAGAGAAATATCATTCATCGGCATCTCTTTTGTTGACTCCACACTGTCTCCTGAGTCAAGTTGTTGACGTGGTCGTCGTTGTCGTGATCATATTCCTCCTCCATACTCCATACGACATGGAATGGAAAGGTGTGTACCCTCCAACCATGTTATACTTATATGAACTATTATGGATGGCTGGTTGGACAGGTACGAGTAAAGTAGACTTGTAACCAGTAATAGTAATAATCTTTTATGGTAATTGTTACAAGCTATATAACAGTTGGAAGGAGCAATAATAATAATAGCAATATGGAATCACTCCGCTCCATACTACCTAAGATGATTTTCCCCTATATTATTTATGACGGAGGGAGAAGGAGACCAAACACTAAAAGGAGGATGGAAGCAGTTAAGGAAAAAAATTGTATTGTTATATTTCTCTGTTAGGATTGCAATCACTTTTAAGCAAGTGCAGAGATAAGGGAAATGAAAAGACACTTTTTACGAGATGGGGACGCTCGACGCGATGATGACGACGCAAGATCAGAGCGAGAGAAGAGAATGGGATGGAAAATGAAAATATATTATACTCCTTCCAGAGTTATATTAGTACAAAGAATAAAAGGCATTATAGGGCTGACAATGGGTATCTTAAACAAAGGGTCAAATTCCAGAGTTGACCCCTGAAAAGCGACGCCACGCAGGCTGGGACAGCTTTTAAGATACTCTCACGAACGACAGAAGGAGAAGTGAAAAAAACGCAAGAAGTGGAAAAGACAAGTTAAAAAGGGACAAAGGTATGTAATGGTGGATAAATCTAGTGAAAGACATTTGTTCTTTAAGACTGGAGGAGATATATGTATCC
Organism: Lepidocyrtus paradoxus; assembly: GCA_034696885.1. NCBI lineage: Eukaryota > Metazoa > Arthropoda > Collembola > Entomobryomorpha > Entomobryidae > Lepidocyrtus > Lepidocyrtus paradoxus. Next base: position 8,336 of record JAQGAH010001727.1, read on the forward strand.
TGTCTATTTATCTGCTATTAACACGGTCCAGTCAACCCCAAGCTTTTAAGAAGTTTTTTTTTCCTACAGTCTAACTTACAATCTTTTTGGGAAATCTTCATCTTCTCGGAACCCATTGTTGGGGATGAATCCCCTTTTATTTCTATCAGTTCTTAAGAAGATGAAAAGAGAATGGGAGAGAGGGAAAGAATACAAAAAAAAACAAGAGAGATATAGATGGAAAGAAAAAAATGTAAAAGGGACCGATGGATGCGTTATGTGGAGAAGAGTGATATGTATATATTTTATTGTGTTAGTTGACTTGGTTTGACATTAAGTTGAGCTAAGGTGGTTGGAAAGGACGGTGGTGTGGGAAGCTTTAATAGATTTTTTTTGTGAATCAACTAGTTCTATGCTCTTTTTACCTGGTAGATTCTCATCCTCTTAATCTGCTACCCTCATATGCCCTCATCCCTATAGGTTCATGAATTTGTAACGGGGAAATTGGTAAAACTTATGGCATATTATGAAGATGACTTTGTGTCTTAGGAAATGCTAGAGACTCGATGTTAGGGTAAATGAATGAAATTGGAGTGAACGAGAAGGGAATACAGAGTTAACAGAAAAGTTAACTATGCATAGCACAATAGCAACTTTAAAGTATAAAATATGATATTGTAGAAATTTTCTCGTGTCATTTCCTATTAATTTAATAAAAAGTAAAATTCTTCAATTTTAACACGGGCAGCCTCTATTGCACAATGCTAGTCGCATTGCGTAATAGAGGCCGCCTACCTAGTTTGTACTGTACAGGATCAGTTTAAAAATGTTATTGGCGTGCAGCAAAGCAAAATTCTCAAATACAGATTTGGAGTAATTAATTTAAAAACTATCAAAGGAAAAGATAAATACTGAGCTGTTTGGAATGTCTCATTTTTAAAGGCTGTTGTATTATCTGTGTTATTTATATGTTTGACCGGGTCCTTAAAAATTGTACCTTTCTTCCAGACCAGAGTAAAAAACGAATCGGCTCGTCTAGTCACCAGTACCACCATTCATATTCATTGAAATCTTACTCTGGCTTCTCTCGGCTCTCCTCTCAGATTTTATACTGAAGTGTCATTTTTCACCCCTTTAAGCTCTTTTTAGAACCTTTTATTCTTACGATTTCATTTTTTTGTTATACATTACGAAAGGTAAAACATTCACCATTCTTTGATAATACGATGAAGTGTTACATTGAAAAAGAATTATGAATATCATGATCTTCACATTATGCATAATAATTGAAGTAATAATGAGATTATTATTTGAAGAAATAAAAACCAGTATTTTAGCATTATGGACACATAGAGTATTAAATTATCATTATTTTCTGGTGTATTGTTGTAAGTTTCTTAATTCTTGTCTTATTGTCAAGATTCTCTTCGGGATAAAAAAGGGAACAAGCAGGATACAATAATAGACTAATCCTTTAGTTTTTTTTGTATTGCCTTTGCTCTTGATACATTGTAATGCATGATTCACAGTAAATGCATTTGTATTTATTTATTACTATTTAAATAATTTATAATAATACTAATATTTAAAGAATCGAAAATAGATCAATCGAACAAACGCTCGCGCTCGGGCGTACTAATGAAACTTTAGTATGTTGATGGTTGATGGACCGGATGTCGCCCATCTTCGAACTTGTCCAAGCTATGCTTCATACTTACCTATAATAGCTGAAAACAGAATTTGAAAATTCGCAGTGGTTGGAAAGTTATCGTGCATACAGACAGACATACAGACGAACAGCTGATCGAGTTATCGAGTTCAATCGTACAATTAATTTACTATGGCTGGCTACCGTTAGATACATTTTCCAATAGGTTGGATTTGACAAAATTGCCACACATTCATATGCATAGACAAGGTTGTGATTGTGATAGCTACAAGTTGATGGTGCAGGTGAGGGTGGACTGCCGACTGGTTAAGCGTATTTATGGCCCTCTAAAATATAATTAATCAGATTTTTTAAAAACTAAACAGCTGGTGCCATTGGCTGTCTAATTGTTCGGGAAGTTAAATCTTTTGTGACGGTGGTAATAGGTGTTATTCAGGATAACTAAGGTAAGCTTAAAGTGTGAAGGCAGTTATGATAAAAATGAGCATTTTTCATTTCATAAAATCCCAAATGATAAACAATTAACCAATCTATTTTGGGACTGAGTTATAAACGTTTTAATGTGATGTTTGGCACAGGGCCCCCGTCCATTTAAAATATCGGAGTAATCATGGGAGGGAAATCGGAAGTTGACGTCAGTGGAGCCTCAATTCTGGAGCCTCCACCAGGACTTGATCCGATTTGTTATCTGTTTCTTGGCGACCCAGAGAATAAAACCTTTTCAGAGTTGGATAGAATGTGGATGCCAGTGTCTTGCGCCGTCGCTTTTGGAATTTGCAGTCTTGTTGCGAATAAGGGTTCGAACGTCCCTCTCAGAGCAGGTAAACTGAAGTTAATTTAGAGTTGAGTTAAGCATGCCTTTGTATTGAGACAATTATTTAGTTTTTTAGTTTGTTGTAGATTGGGAAATGTTCATCGTATTTTTAATGCAATTATGATTTTCAGGCTTGTACAAGCATGTTTTGTGGTCTATATTCGGACTTGGATTTGGCGAAGGAGCATGGAAACTTAAGCAAAAGATGGATGCAGAGAAGGACCTCCAATATTTTCACTATATGGCTTTACATCCTGAAGATTTCAAGGCTCCAGAGCGAAAAAAGTGGGCCGAAGTTATGCGGCCATGGATTGCCTTCAGATAAATAGGAAATGCTCGAAAGCGAAGAGATATATGTTTGTAGTTTTTACTAAGCAGTTATTGTCATCCATTGCAAATACTGATGCTCGATTTGTTACTAACTATTAGTTATCTCATTTTTTAGCAATAAATCTATAAAAAATACTAATTAAATAAATCATGATCCCATTTTTGGCTTATTACATTTATCACAACGTAAGATTTATAACTATCATATATCTGGTTCATTAATGTGAAAATTATCTTAAACTAATTTTTATTTGTTTTCTTTTCCCGTCCAGCAAAAATCAGAATTAGTCGGTTTTCAATTGCATTCTTTTTATTTTGTAGGAAAAATATTTTGCTAAACAAAACTTTGAATTTAAAATCATGGATTGGCTAAATTGATAGAACTAGGCACAATCATGGCAATGGCATTCCAGATTCTACATAACCTGAAAATTCAGATAGTTTTACTGTTCACCCTGGGCTTCTAAATAATAACGTCATCATCATCACATCTGAACCAGGATGAAGCCATATTGTACCACAAGCGTACGTTATGTATTTGAGACACAAAGCCTCCCGTTCTCCAGGAGGGAGACTC
>JAQGAH010001728.1:0-11701 GCA_034696885.1 Lepidocyrtus paradoxus
TCCTGATGGTCTTCTTAAATAGCTCTTGTTTGCCTGCGATCGTAGAGGGTTCAGTTTTTAAAGATACTTTTCCTTGCATTTGGATTTCCCAGGTGCTACAACGGCAATGTTTGGAGACAGTTTAATTTTTGGTGGGGATACGCATCTGTCAGCTTGTAAAATCGCTTTAAAGGTGATTGGATGGGTACCATCTTGAAACAATGGGGTCTGCAATCGATACCTAATTATGTGAATGGTGGCGTTGACCGGGGTTGTGGTGTAACCATTTTGGGAATTTTTTTTTTGATGGCTTGTCCCGTTTTAAAGTTATAATAATTTGAGTTCGCCTCCCAAAAATCGAAAAAGTGGGTAGAAGCGGATTTTTATTTGAACATGCATGCCAACAACGAGAATAGGTTTTCTGATCAAGTTTTTTTCTAGAAATTTAGTCCATATTAACAAGTACACACATGCAAAACATCTTTGGCTTGGAAATTCCAGGCTCTCTGTGGTAAACGTTTATCAACAGGCGAAAACTTTTAAAAAAATTGCATGAAAACGATAACGCGAATATCGACCCTTTTCGTTTGTCATCCAATACACATCAGATCTATCTCACTGGTGATTTAAGTTCATTATGATGAATTGGGGAAAATATATTCAACAATAATTGTTTTGAAAGTCAAACTATACAGGAAATATAGGCGATAGTAATTTAAAAACCTCAACGTATTTCAATAGGATTACATTTGATAAATAAAGTAACCGGTCAGAGGTCACCATTTCGAAAAACGAGTGTGACTATCATAAATCAGCTTCAAAAACTGTATCCAATTAAATATGTCTCATGATTTATTAGTTAAATATTTTTGGCATGTTCCCGTCTTTCGATGTGAAAAAATGCAGTTGCCTCACTCTTTGTCATGAAAATGGCTTAGAGAGCCATGTCTCTCATACCCTTCATCTTTCACTATAACGCATCATTATAAAACCTTTTGGAGCTAGATTATATTTCATAGTATTATATGCATTGTCAGTTTGACCTTTTTCTGAAGGGGCAAGAACATGATAGCGAAGTCAACCTGTATACTTCCACTGGCCATGCCAGGCATCATTATTGAGGAAGTTAGCAAACGGAAAAGTTTTGGATTTTTACATAAACATGACATTTACTAAACAAAAATGTATGTTGTTGATAGGTATCTACCTATACCTAAGCCTGATATAATGGACAGGCAACGAAACACGTCTGTGTTGAAAGTAGAATAATGATTAGGACTGCTTCAAATCGTCTCCTTCTTATTTTACCCTTCGTTAATGTCATTTTTTGTCGACAATTCCATCATGCAACGGTAGGCACAGAAAGGCAATTGTAATGAGAACGATATGAACCTATACAGTTTTAGGTAGTTTTCCTTGTATGAAATGTTGCTTTTTGTCCCGTTTCGGTTGAAGCCAAGCCACAAAAAAGGCTCCAGTAAGTAATATGCATACATGAAGCAAACTATTATCTACCTTAGTGTGGTTTCAATAGGCATAAATGCCCTGTGGCAATAGTCCTTTTTTGTGTTATTTTTAGATAATCTCAAATTCTCAATCATATTTACAACACTACCGTAGACAATTACATTAGATTGGTACATTATAATGAGATTGCAGTGCTGACCAGAGAACGCATTATGTATTGCTTAATTCCATTTTAGAAATGAGGTATGAAAATGCATTTAACAGATATTCATTCACACGTTTCCCAATGCATACCAAAATACATGGAAGCCGAATAACCGATCAATGCAATCATTTTTATCATGAAATTCTCAAGTTCAAGATCATCCTCCTTGAACAATTTTTTCAGTTGCTTTCCAAAATCTTAAAGTATCAGTCGACTGAATTGGAATTAAAGTAGTTTGCTTCAAAACAAATTAAATATGAGTTGTAATTACATTAGAATTTTCGTGACTGTTTCCATTCTATTGTTTAACATTTTGAATGGAATGAGTGCGGAAGATACGCTAAACAGCCCGTTGCTCAAAGCAGTTGGATGGAGCACGCCATCACCTTCTGGGTGGGGTAAGTATCAACGTGAACAACTGCCTTCAAAGTAGTACTCTAATAATTATCAGTTTGTAAAATAATTATTAACTCTATTAATAATTTCTTTCAGCGGAGCCCGTCGCACCATCCAGTATTGTTATTGGCGGGGCAGTTGAAGCAAGTGGCTCAGCGTCTGCTTCCAACCAACACAGTGGCTTCATTTCTGCTTCAGCAGGACGGGTCCGAGAAGGCCGGCGGAAATTGGTGCATGAAGACCCCGTTGCCCGACACTACTTTGAAAGGGAAATATGAAGACCATACTATCAAGAATCTTTTCCAAATTAAACAAGGTGCTTTTTACGGAATCTATACTCATGAATTAATTCATTTGTACTACATTCGATGTGGTTTCTATTCTTCCAGAATGGCGCTATTTTAAACTTTGTTATTTCAATATATGCATAAATATGTTTTTGAATTTGTTCTTATTACTATCTATCAAATAAATAAACTTAATTTATTATGACAAGCAACAATAAAGACAGTGTCTTCACAATGAATGATGATTAAGTCGAATTTAATCAATATGCATCAACACAGCCAAATTTATGCCAATGCCATGCAGAAATAAACACCAAAAACAAGCGAATTTAGTCAAACTTTTTTTAATTTCTTATATTTAGTTTATAGTGAATTTTATCCAGCTATTATAGAACTTGCTTACACTGCTATTTATAAAGTTACTTATCACAATATGTATTTACTTATTAAAATTCCTCCGTGGAACGAAGAAAATACAATCTGAATCCTCTAAAAAAAGTTCAAAAGCTTACAAGATAAAGACAAAATATCATACAAAATGGCGTAATCTTTTTCCGATTTACCTACAAGTGTAAAAGTCGTAGATTGTATAATACAAGAAATGCATACTGATACTTTTTATAGTACTTTATAAAGTACACTGGAATATTTATTTCAGTTATCTCACCCCAATCATCAAGCTACTAAAATGGCAAAAACACAATACTTTTAAGAGCAGGCTAGAATTTTCTGGCATTCAGCCCAATTATAAATGGTATCCTCAGTCAAGATCATAAAATCAAAACGGAAAATACTTTCACCAGCTAAAATTTCATTACAGTTCATTCATCAAATCCATACATCACGTAAAATCCAAATTTATTACAAGTTTTATAAAACTATATTTTCATAGCATAGAATAAAACTAGGTAGATTATTTGGTACTCATAATACACCATTTAAGATAACATATAGTTCTTCCCTAAGTATAATTGAGCTTTCAGAAACTATCCCTCTCCACCTTCTCACTTCCCTGACTTTTCTATCTTTTAAAGTGTGCGGATTTAGTTTAAAAATGAATTCAATCTCTGCAATGACCTCAGCGGCTCCGGTAAGACCAAAACCTCTATGATAACTGCAGAGGTTGAGCTTCATAAAAATTCTTCCTATGAAACTATTATATGCAATGATGATATCTAGTCTAGTAGCTACTTATGATTATTACTGGTAATGCTAGCTAACTAGTCATAAAAACAGTGCGTACTAAATACCTCTGCAAAAAATATATATCACGAGAAAAAAAGGGACATAATAAAACCCGTTTCTTATTGATATCCCATAAAATTCCTTTTCGGAATTTTTAATACCCCTGCGAAAAAGAAGAAATTGTGGACCAATGTATGGAGTCACTACACATTGTCACATACTAGTTTGATTACACTAGACAGTCGACGTTTCTAACGAAAACAAACTGAAAGTCTCTTCCCAGACGACAACATTTCTTTACGTCTCGGTGACTTTTTTTTTGACTGACAACAAGTGAAAACGTATCGTAGAAGAAATATGAAAGACCCACAAAAGCGATAGGTCTCTGAATACTTGCGTGGCCTAAAAGAACTTTTTTCTGAACTAGTTTTTCGATTATCTAAAACAAATTACAGCTAAAAAAAATTCTCAAATTGCGAAAAAAATCTAGCTTGGTTCTAAGGGTTATCATGAAGACGTCGGTGAAGCAACTGGTGGGGATTGGTTGGATGTTGTTGATGTTGTTGTTGATGTTGTTGTGTGGGTGGCAACAGGGCCCACGGTTGTCTTGGAGGATGGTGGGGTTGTTGCTGATTTGGTAACAGCTTGTTGATGCTTGTTGGGCTGTACCCATCCACCAAAAGCTCGTTCTAGCTCTTCTGCCATCATGATGGTCAAGTGGTCACTGAGCATGCCACCAACAATTTGTACTCCGAGGGGAAGGCCCTTGCTACCAAGTCCCAAGGGGGCTTGGCTGACAGGGACGCCAAGCACATTGAATATTGCGCAGTACGAAAAGTCCGCAGGACGGAACATGGGAACGTAGTGACGAGGTGCTGGACTAGGGAAGCTGGGGTAGAGTAGGACAGCGTCATCCTTCAGTACTTCTTGAATTTCTTTGGCAAGACTGAATCCAAATTCGATCATTTGTTTATGTCTTGGAAGCTTATTGCCAGCGTATGCGATTTTCTCGATTATCCCTAAGATGAGGGCTGGGAAAGTGTGGGGGGACATGCGGAAACAGAATTTGACTACTTCCCAGAATGGGTTGATCTGCAGCAATTGAATAAAAACAAATTAGAAATTCACGAAATAACATAAAGATTAAAAATTCGAATTTTTTAGTTCAATTGAGTATGTGGCTCTCACTTTTCCTTGCTTTAAAGCTAGCTCTTCACAGAAGGGAACTGCACCAGCTCCACTCATGGCTTGAGCCCAGATTTCCAAACTGTTGTATAATTTTGCAATGTTTGCTTTCTGTAAAAAAGGGAAATAAAAATAGTTAGCACTTGCTTTAAAGTTTCAACAAATTGTCTTGGTCAGTCGTATTAGGTATTATGCATGATGTATGCAATACACGGAACATCATCGCGTATGTATTTGTAAATGTCTTCACGATTAAATTTTACAAAGTCCTACTTATGTCACGCGAAACCTTCTTCATCAAATTACTTTTTAGCATTTTAAGAACAAGGAGACGTCTGAAAGTATTGCATAATTTCTGGTTTCAGCAGACAATTTTAAGGATTTGATAAAAAGGATTTTGTAGCAACTAGTTTTCATACTTTTTAGCATAAAGTTTCACCAAATTCACAGTTTGAGGATGTGACATTTGTCAAGTCGAAAGTATGTCAAAGACTGCAAATTAAGGTAGCTGAGTGATTATATGTTGTGGACTTACTTGTGCCTTAACTCCATAAGTCTTCTCTAAATGTTGGACAGCCTTTCTGAGGGCATCCTTCATTTCAGGGTCCACGGGGGAGGCGAGTGGACTGCCACCATCGTCCTCCATAAAAAGAATACGGATTTGACTATGCTCCGGAACCTTGTTCATCTTTTGCACATTCTCTCCAATAAGTATGTCAAAGATAAGACGCAAGTCCTTGGCATGGCGAACCATGGGACCAGTGGTCAAGAATTCGGCCAATCTTCCCTTAACTTCCGGTTGCTGTTTATAAATACATTTAGTTTTTTAGCATGTTGCACAGTGCCCCATCCTAATCGCTTACTTTTGCTAAAACATTGCCTAAAAACTTACTTGACCCCAGTTTGAAATTAATCCGGTAGTGGGCTTGTGTCCAAAAATTCCACAAAAGAACGATGGCATCCTAATGGAGCCAGCAATGTCTGATCCGATTCCAAATGCGGAACCACAAGCGCCCTGAACAGCAGCTTCGCCACCGGACGATCCACCTAAAAAAAATTCATTTTCCAGCATAAATGTAATTGAATCCAACAATATAAATCGTACCCAAAAATATGCCAATAAGTTTACCTGTAATGTGACGGGTGTCATAAGGATTTCTTGAGCGACCATAAACCGTATTAACGGACTCCCACCACATGCATAATTCAGGAACATTTGTCACGCCAATAGGGATGGCTCCGACACGCTTGAGCAACTTGACGGCATCTGAATCCTGTGGCGCAATAATATCCTTACGATAGTACAAACCGGCAGTATGTCTCAACCCTACAAGAGGACAAAAATAGCGCCTCAGTTAAAAGCCAACGCTCCCCTCGCTGACCATTACAATCTGACAAGACAACTTACCAGCAACACAGAACGAGTCCTTGATTGTGAACGGAACTCCAAGCAATGGAAATTTGTCCTTCAATTCCATCTCATCAAACTCGCCAGACTGAATCATCCTGTCCACTTTGCGAGCCTCATCAATGGCAATTTCAAAGCGCTCATCCACCAAGCCATTGATGTGAGTGTTCACCTCTTGAATTCGGCCAATGAACAAGCGAACCACTTCCTCAGAGGTCACTTTTCTATTCCGAATCTGCAAAAAAAAACATGAGACAGCCCTCATTTAATTAACATGTGACGTTTTTAAGCGTTTAATTTTTTTCCACTGTTTCCTCTGGCCACAAGGGCATTTCATGCTCGCTCTCTTGCATCTTGCTCAATAGTACCAAATGTGTACCTATCTATATTTTTCTAATTTACTTTAAGATACCACACCACAAGAGGCTGTGTTTATAGGTATGGACTATAATGACAGCTTTTACAATGAGAAATAAGCAAGCCAAGGTCGACTGTGAGTTACTTGCCATATTGTTACGAGATGACAATCATGTCTCATCCCAACCATGATGCAAATAATTCTATTGCGGTCATATTCTCTCCCAAATGCAAAAATATATAGCAAAAAAGCACTGCCACAATTTTAAGATTGCCTTGTACACTTAAACAAATATGCGGCAGCTTGGAGTAGTGCTGAGAGCGACAACTGGTTGCTCATTATTATATTCGTTTGGATATTTAGTCGGAAAAAAGTGCATAAGACTTTATCAATGTGGATCTCTGTGACCCCTAAAACTGGCTCCCTAAATAATACACATTAAGTGTAGAAACGCCATGTAACACTTTAGCTATTACTCATACACACAACTCAGCTTTTGCAGACGATTGTAGCCGGAAGTATTCTTATAGGTAATTTGGATAAGGTACGAAGGCTAAGATAAGCTATAACTAACTTCCTGCTGCACATCGCATTTACATAATTCTTCCTCTACTATTTTGTTCTAACGTGGCAGAGGAGTGGAGTGGAAGCTGGAAAAACCTTGATTAAAACTGGAAGTGGAAATGATTCCCTTACCATATCTGATATGTCGCTGGCGCTCATCAGCAGCAGTTTCCTGTCTCCCACCGGTGGAATTGGAACCTTCTCCTTGGGATACTTGACGGAGAGGGCGATGAGCACGGAGCCGAGGGCATCGTAGCCCTTGTAAATTATTCTCAGAACGGACGTCATGATCAATGTGACTACCGCATTGACAACTGGAAATAGCAAAGACAACATTAATACTTTTAGTATGTACTCAATAATCAATAAATAAGACAGAATTCAACTACCAGAAAAAATTATACAAGAAAGAAGTGAATATCTGCTTTTATGAGAGAATGCGTTAAATACAAAGATTAATATTACTAGTTAATAGATTAATAGATTAATAAATACTTGTTAGCAAATGCAATTTAAAAATTTAAGTGCTGAAATGTTTATTCTTGAAGAAAAAGGTTGCAGACTATAATACGGAAGCTTCTTCTTCAGGGAGGAGAATAACTTGCAGAAATTATCAATGCCTAATTTTCGTCATGAACATGCAAATCCGAAGGAAACTTTCTCAACATTTTGATTTCAGGCTTGAGATAAGGTGAGATCAGTCATTATTTTATACATTACTTAGTCATTACTACATACAGGATTTAGGATTTAACAATTTACATAATACATGAACCAGTCTTTGGCAAACAAGGCTTCAATCATAATGATGATGATATGTGAGGAGGATGATAGTGCATCAGTAGGCGACACACGCCACTGCGCGTTTAGCATAAATTTTGTACAAAAACAATCAGCAGAGACATGGTTTGAAATGGCTGAAAATTCATTTCAGTTATGCAACTCATGCTCACTCAGCTCCCAAACGGTGCATCTAGGCCTCGTCTTGCATAAGCAGATGGATGTGATGTGGGGGACTCAAACTAAAAACATGACAATTTCAGGATGAATGTCTGTGGGATCCGTTTTTGTCTCTCGAGATTGAAATTGGGATTTGTAAATGTGGACGCGAGCTGAATGGAAAATTTTTACAAGAGCGAGTTGTCGTTGGCTAATGGAAAATGAGGCGTGCTCACATTCTCTCGAATTTAAGGCCCTCCCCATCTTTAACTCTCATTAAATCAGGTATTATGAAATAGTCACCAATCTCTATCGAGTCATGATAAAAGATTATCAATTCAGCTTGAGTCCTCACATGTAGGTACGACCTCACGTCAATTATTCACGTGGGTTTTAGTTCAGATTGGGTAACATGCGTATTAAACAATCAATTTAACGGTTCGATACCTCAATACTTGATAAATTGATGATTGAGGTTATTGTCTGAAAGTGAAAGTGCTTTAAGGGCGCTGCTGCTGATAGTGGTGAGTTGATAATGGGACAATAAGGCCGTTGGATTCAATGCATAATATTTTAGCGGTTTAATTCCTCTTCCTCACGTGCAGCGCAGCGTCGTGTCATGTACAATTAGCTTTAGGTATTTATTTTTAGGTATCATATTTTTAAAGCAAAGTCTAATCTATCGTGTGGATTCGTGTCTCGACTGTTAAAATTAAATCTTTGAAGAAAAAAAGTCATTTGTAAAATGTTCGGTAAAGACTAATCCACGTTTTAAGGGTTCATGCTATGTATTTTCGAAACTTAATTGGATTTTAATGGTTTCACTCTGACGCATTCATTTAGTCCCTTGCTGGGCACTTTAACAAATGCATCTATTTAAGGGACTGGTTATCTATTTTGCTTATCTTCTATTGCAATTCAAACTCAAATTCAACTCTTGTATAAGAACGGTGAATACTATGCAGCCAAAGTGAGAAATGGCACATGCATTACATTACGTACCGTTGTGGTGATATTGTGTTTACACGCATGCAACAATTTTTTTGTCTGATGGTTGGTAGACTTGCTTTAAATTTTTGTTTCTGTCTCTACCCCGTCCCCTCCAATTTTACACATCTTGTATAAAAATCTGTAATGGATGGATTAATTTTTGGAATTGTTATTCTTTGCTTGTTCATTCATTTCTTGAAAAAAGTTTGCAACTAGCCCTGGTCTTCGTGTTGAAGAAAATCAAGTAGGCTACAACGAAATTAATCACCGTCTCCCTTTTCAGCATCTCCACTCTTACAACAAGTTGGCTGATGATGACTGATATGATGAGATGATCTATGCGTAATAGACGAGAATTAACAAGAATGAGCAATATACGCGGATCATAACAACAATAAAAGATCTTCAAGATCAGTAAATAATTACGTACGCTCAAATATTACGCAGATTTGTTTCTCTACCATATTTACTAACTGCAGTTACTGTAACACCGCGCTCCTCAGAAAAGTTACTGTGGACGTGAATGGGATCTCTTGTCATTATGACTTAAATGATGTTGTGGAAAACGCAGCAGTTTGCATTCACGAATCAGTTTTTACTGCCAAAATAAATGTGCTTTAAATATACATGTAAATACTGATCAAACATGTATATAGTTAACTGTATAGCACACGTACGTTTACTACAGTGCGTGGTAAATTATATCATTGCTAATGAAAGTGAAGTAGTGGGAGCAAACTGCATTATAATTTATACTATATTTCTATATGCACATTAAAAGGATTTTTTAATAAGAGGACAGATAACATGCATCCTTTTTTGAAATTAGAGATTATGCTAAAAGGTACGTCCTGTGTGATGGGATTTTGGTTTGGGCTTACCCGAAATGTTTGCAAGCCTCATGCCAGCAGCATGCAGCACACAGGTGACTTTTTACGTTCGAGTTGGAGTGAAGACAAAGGTAAAGCGTTCAACTTGACCTGTATAGCGTCATGCCTGACCTGATTTTCGAGCCAAGCCAAAAATCTGCTAGAGGAGAGAAGTAAAATCAAAGCCATCCAATCAAAGAATGGGTCAAGCTCGCATGCATACTATTATTGCGATGATGATGATTGCCATTACCATCATTCCATTATGCACATGGCAGCTGCTGCACTTTGGAATGAATGGCTGCAGCACAGAAACGTATAGAAAAGTGTAAGTCGACATGTTTGTAAACGTAGTAATTACAATCTAGATGAATGAATGGGGATATATATGGCTAAGGGATGTGCTCAAGCTTGACTAATTCTAAGATTTCGTTGTGGTATTTCTGTGTGGTTTTAAATGTTCCTAAAGTTGGGCTTGAGTCGAGTTTAATTTAATCTTGATTCCAGAACATTTGCCAGCATTGGATTGCGCTCCATGTGCCAAGCTGGGTGCTTTATTGTGCATTAATTTTTTTATCGCTCTCCCCTAATATATTGCCGTTACGGACTGATAAGGCTAGACTAATTACTTTTGACACATGACTTACTATAAACATATTATATCGTATTTGTTGTCTGATATGTAGGCTGGCATGGTTTGGCTTGAGTTGCCAACTGGCAATGGAGTCTATAAGTTACTGTTACAAGGAGATATCCATGCCATGTCATTTCACATGTCCATTGGGACTGCTGGGCTTAAGTCATGCAGGGAAGGTAAACTGTGTGTAGTTCAAATAATATATGATGATATCGATGACTAATTAAGTTAATTAACTATATAGGTGGTGGCACACCTGCATCCAGCAAACCATATGCCTATTTGTACAAGACCACTTTATTATCCCCAATTTATTATGATAAGGATGACCAATTGATCAAAATGATTATTACTGATTATAGTTTACATTGAAGTGCAGTAATTCAAACATACAATGTTTTGCATGTGCTGCGTAATCTTTAAATGCATAAAAAATGACGGTCAAAAATAATTGAACTTTAGACTCTTCGCGTCTGCACCAATCTGATTAGGTTGACGGTTCACACGCTTGTATAACATCTTGTTATTTAATTGTATTATTTTTGGCTATCGACAGGAACCACGACATACATATATGGACTACTCGTATCTCTATTAAATTGATCATATGCAAAAACGTTAAATGGGCATGACGTGATCAATTGATCAACAAGATGATTCAGGCGTATAAAAGTATGTCCAAGTAACTGAAAGAAGTTTGCGTATTACAGTGAACCATCTTGGTCACCTTGCCCTGATTAGTGAAGTACCGGTCCCTCGTTCCCATATGGTAAACAAATAGAATTTTCGCTTATTCAGCGAATCAGTCGGTAGTTGAATTTTTATGATTGTCTGTCGGATGGACATTTTTAATGCTCTGACTACATACTAATCGCGCTAACTGGTTTGATGATATAATGATGATTGATATGATAAGGAAGAGGCTAAGTACTCTAAAGAAATGACAAAGAAACCAGAGTGAGTCTGTCTTCCCACAAGAAAAACATAACTTGCTACAATCACTTCCTCATTTTCGTTATGTAAACAATTGAGCGCTAATCTTAGCAATTGCAAAAAGCCAATTTTCCCAGACATAAACCACCCAAGATATGTGTACATATAAGTAATATCTCATTCACTTTGAGTGGGAGCAAACACTTTACCATTTTTGTTGAAAAAATAAGCCACTCCAACACGTGAGCCAGAAATTAGTTGTTTTTAGTTGCAATCTAATAACTATCCCTTTTGATATG
>JAQGAH010001729.1:0-11699 GCA_034696885.1 Lepidocyrtus paradoxus
TTTTGATATTAGTATCCAATTAGAACAGAGGGAGTTTTAACCATCCGTTGACTGTTTTATTTATGTATTAATAGGTTCTGGACTCGTATAACACACTATCCCGTCAATTCATTCAGCTTCTTGGTGGCCAATTTTTGGGACATGATAATGACAAGTATACGCCAATTGTCGTGGAAGAAATTGTTCTTCGTGTGATTCGCATAATTCTCAATTCTTATGGATTGTGGTTGGTTGCAAAGGTAGTTTTTCAACTTTAAAAGTCCGTATTAAGAGTGAATATGCTTGATGGAGTAGGTAGATGAAATCTAATGAAATCTGCAAGTTTAGACCGTTTGGGACGTAATCCGTCAGCAAATGCATCAATATCAATAGTTCTTAACTGTGTAAATATTGAGATTCGGAAATGGCGACTAGGAAACTTTTTATGATTTTTGACACTTTTCAGGAACAGCGACGCCCCCTGCGTTGGTGGTGTGGACTCACTTTCCTTCTTATCCTTGTCAGCACTGTGATATTCATCGTTTTGACTGTTTTATGGAGAGGGGAGGATATAGTCTCCACTTTGGCGTATTTTCTCCTATTTCCTGGACATTTACTCTTTCGCTTTCTGACACTCTATTTTTGTCTTAAATATACCAGAGCGGACTTTTCTAGGTTTGTGCTATAAAGAATGCCTTGAAGAAAGCAAACAAGTTTTAATATTTCATAACTTATGAATTTTTACAATAAGCTGAAAATATACTCAATTTTATACGAAGCCCTTACATTGAATTTTACGGAGAACATATATGTCTGAATTTCAAGGCAAATAAAAGTGCAATTTCTACTCAAATCCGAATTGATATATGACACGATGATTATTAGCAAGTCATTGTCACACAGTAATTACTAAGTAATATATAATCCATAACCCCATGAATTGAGAGTTTATTCAAATCTCTGATTCCATGAAATATTAGGTATGTCATCAAATATGATTACAAGCTAATGGACTCAGGTTAACAAAATGGCTTACAGTTTCCCTAAACCTTACAATAAAATAAAGTACTGTACAACAGCGCTGATCGCGATTCAGTGTCAGATAGGCAACACAACCAATCAATTACACATGAGTGGATAAATTACAATTGACAATACCAAGAGATCATTTCATTTAATATCAACTTCAGCCTTAAGAATGTTGTACAATCTATTTTCATTATTTTCTTACATATTCCATCATTACACTCATCCATCAACAAATCGCATAAAAGTTAGGGTTGCAAGAGCTCGCTTGTATAATTACTTTCGTGGCCAGAAACGGAATTGGTGAAATCATAATTAGATGTCAAATATTTGTACCCCTGCACTGTAAACATTTAATTCAAAGAGAAAGGGCCCATTACGAAAGAAAGTACTTATGCAGTTAAGTATAATAGATTTTTTGAACAATATGGTTTGTAGAAAAATAGCGCAGTTATGTTTACAAGCCTTTTCGATCATCCTCTGATTTATATCCTGGAGCATCCCCATAATCCACTTTCAGAGGTGAGTGAAAAGGCCACAAAATTCGTAGAATAGGGTTTGGTCCAAGAAATTTTCGCATATTTTCAAAGCTCACGCTGCGGCATCCCGGAGTTCCAAAATACACTTTTCTATGTGCTTCCGCTGAAGTTTGACCCTTCAGCGTGTTATACAAGTAATAGCCAAATCCTACCCAAGCTGATGGTTGGCCAATGAAAGATATCGCGGAAATCAAATATTTCATATCAAAGTCATACACGATTGTGTAGATAACTACGACAGAGCGGAAGAGGAAGTACAATAAGGATTGTTCCAAAATATAGAGATGGTAGATCAGCGAGAATATGGTAGAAAAGGTCGTCCATATCGCCAAATAGAACAAGAGTCCCATAAAGTTACTTTGATTTTCTTCGCCAATACAGCACCCAGTGAAGGTGCAGTGATGATCCCGTCGAAGTATGCAGGTTTTGCAAGCACGACAATGCCAAGTGCGAGGTGGGACGAATACGTTACAAACCCCACAAACGTGCCAATTTTGACTTTTCCCGTACGGGCTTTCGGCGAAATGCTCTCCCATAAGGCTGGCCTTTTTCTTGACCTCCAGCTCAGGGTTCTGATTTGTTAGGGAGATAGGTTGGGTCAATATTCTATTTCTTATTGACGAGGTTCTCTTGCGGACAAGATAGAAATTGAAAATTATGCCGAGGAAGATCCATGTTCCCAGAATTCGGAGAAGGGGTAGCATTATGCTGGGATGATTTTCGAAGATCTCTGGCAAGACTAGAAACATTCCGTAGATGTAGGTTATTACTGTTGAGGCAATGATGAAAGTCCCGGTCAGTACTTCCGGGGTTTTTCGGGACATGATGACTTCTAAAAAATAATTGCGGTTAATCACGGAACTACCGATAGCCGTTTTTATGACTTTGTGGATTTAAGTATGTAGGGATTTAATAAGATTATACAATGTCAACTCACTTACTTTTAATCATTAGACGTTTGAAAGACTTCCAGAATGACTGCAACAGATTCATCTCTGAAGTTTGATCCCCACAAGTATTTTGAAAATTTCCCAAGTTTCTACAGCACAGTCAAACGTTATGAATAGCATACTTATGATTCTACAATTCTGATGCAGCAACAATATTGCTTTGCAATTACCTTTTTCCTTGTCTACGAAATCCGGCTATGACTTTGACCTCGTCGACAACGTTCGATTATGTACTTCAGGCCCTATAGTATTTGTAACGTTATTTGTTGGCACTTGTTTTCAATTTTTCTCTGTTGACATTTTCAAACTAATTAAGCGTCATTCATTATTAGAACAAACTGGTATTTAAAAGGATTATCTTGGAACATTATGTAAACCCTTCTCATGATTATTTTAATAGCTTTGAAACCTACAACTCATGACGGTTAAAGTTGTCCAAATTGAATTATTGAAGAGCATAGAAAATTCTGATGGAGCTGTGTAAATATAATATTGAGATGAAATATTAAAAAAAAATATTGCCTAGAAAACTTTATTTGACATTTTAACTGTTAGGTATCTATAAGCATGGACATAGCATTGTCACTATTTTACAGGCATTGCAGTAGCATTCCTAAACGCTGAACTAAAAGTAATTCTTTTGCACACGAGGACACACACGTTCTTGTCATTTCTTACGTTTCATGCATGTATTGTCCAGCAAGAGTCTTGGATATGTATGTTTGTGTTTTATAAAATCTCCTAAGCTCCTCGTTTTTTATGGGTATGCATTGTATGAAGATGTGTAGATGAACATAAATGTACTGTGTTTGTGCTACACTTGCATCCACAAACATATTGTGCAAGTAAGTGTACATATACACCGCCAACATAACGATGCAACATGGGAAGGTAAAATCTTTCCAAATCCCTGTTTTTATGCCGGAACGCAGTAAATACTTTTCTCTTAGCACTCGCACTGTCTTCTCATTACTGCAGCGACAAAAATAAATGTATTATTAATATTTTTGTTTGCAAAACTTTTGGAAGGTTTGCTGTCAGTCTTGGCAGTTATAAACTGTCAGTAACTCAGGATGACACTGACATCCTTGCCATATCTCAATACAACAGTTTTAGTTTTGCGGACTTTCGGTTGAAAATAAAATATTGTCAAGTGGACAATTAAAGTGTATAAAATTCACTATCAAATCATTAAGGAAAAATTAAAACTCTATGTCATACGCTTTGCAAAAAGTTCTCAAAGCTTTCTGTAGATCTACCCCGTCTCATTATTGTGAGCAACAAACCTTGGCTCCATTACAAAACCGACAGGTTAAGGCAAGTCAGTCTAAATCAAATTAATTGAAAGTATAGCCAGTAATTAGCAAAAGGAATAGACAAGTAATTTTAATTATTGACAGTTCTTACAAGTATCGTCAACATCAACCTCTTCCGATAGGACGCCACCACCAGTTGGAGACTTTGAAAGCTTCCTTCGTGTAACAATGAGTCGCAGTCGTCGTTGGTTTGAAAATCCATACTCTGATTATGGGACTGAGGGAAGCACTAACGGCGAGATTAATTTGGAAAATGTGAGAAAGCTGGCGTTGGAGAAAGCAGAGCTTGTGTTTGCCAAAGGTGCCAAAAATGGAGATGGAGGGGTTTACGTCGGAGCAGTTGGGTGTACTTATATGCTAATCCATATTGTGGACAAGTTAACAGAGGAGGAGCGACGGAGATTTATTCCTCAAGCAGTAAATGCTTTCCAAACTCAGTCCTTGTATTTCCATCATAACCCTGTGGGCAGGTAATTATTAACTTATTGTTATCAATCAAATACAATGATTTACTTCAATCAAATTTTTAGTTTGAATACATTTTCAATATATCTGAATGGTCCAGGAAAGATGAACCAGCGTTTCTTCTGGGGAAAGGAGGTCATTATGCAGTAGGAGCAGTTTTGGGACACTATGCAGGAAATCAACAATTAACTGACGAGTGTCTTCAGAGATATGTAGCTGCAGCAGTTGTTTGCCAACCCGTGGACTTTTCCCCCCACGGAGGAGACGAGTTATTTGTAGGACGGGCAGGATACTTATGTGGAGCATTGTGGCTGCAGCAGAAATTGGGTTACCAGCCAGTTCCACGAGAAGTGAGTTGGTCTAATGTTAATGTTCAAAATATAACTTGTCAAAGTCTAAATCTATTTTTCATTTTCAGAATCTGCAAGCAATCTGGACTGCAATCGTTGAGAGCGGACTTAGTTATTCCAGGCAGCACAGAAGTCCTTTTAGCCTAATGTACTCTTATTATGACACGGAGTATCTTGGTAAGCAAAAGATACTGCATGACCGAGACATAATTCCCAAACTATGGCAAAACTCTAAACTGATCTGATCATTGATGGATCAACGTTAAAAGTCGACCCATGAAATATGACAATAATATCTTTTCACGTAACTTTTAGGAGCGGCCCATGGTCTTTCATCAATTTTGCAGATGCTGATTTCCTTTCCCGCATTTCTAAATGAAAATGAGACAGCAGCAAAGCAAATCAAAGCCTCAATTGATTACTACTTATCCCTCCAGGACAAAAATGGAAACTTCCCTTGTGCCATGGACGAGATAGGGAAACAGGCACGGCACCCTGATGACATGCTTGTTCACTGGTGTCACGGCGCTCCTGGAGCGATCTATTTGTTTGCTAAGGCTTATCAGGTTTTCAACGAGCAGAAATATCTGGATGCTTGCGTTGCATGTGGGGATTTGATGTGGAACCGTGGACTTCTCCGCAAGGGTCCAGGAATATGTCACGGAGTGACGGGAAGTGGCTACGTCTTTCTAGTTCTCAACCAACTCTTGGGGGGAAGGGATAACAAGAACTTGTACAGGGCAGGGAAATTTGCAGAGTTTCTTGAACATCAACAGTTTCTGAGGGAGGCGAGACAACCGGATTGCCCATTCAGTTTATATGAAGGGTGGGCAGGAGCCGTGTGCTATCTTATGGATTTACTGCAACCAGAATACGCAGAATTCCCGTTCTTTAATTTGAACAATCAATATCTGGGTTGATTCTATGGAATATCTATTGGAAATATGTATTCTGATATGTATTCTGATTTTGCTAAATTGCAAAAAGTTAATTGATAACACTGTTGTAAAATACTATGTACAAAGTAAATATAATTCATTCATGCTAAAAGTTTATTACATAAAAAAGCCAAATTCTGTAAACTGATTGACTTGTCTTGTTAATAAATTTTTCAAAATATTCTACTAAACTAATATGGTCTTAAAACGATTGTGTCATGATTCATGATTGGCATGAATCATGAATGATGAAGCGTCCATGGCCATGAACTATCTCCTCTATTTAAAATCATTTCATGGTGGTGGCTGAACCACTGTTCTGTACAAATTAAATCTTGTTCTAGAATGACTTGCTTTGGAATTTTTTCATGTAGAAATAACGCCCTAGTTAAAAGTTGCCTTAATTCCGTTCATTCAAAAATAGTCTCAGAATAATATAAGAAATCTGAAAAAAAAAACTGCAGTTTATGTTTCATTTTTTTTTTTCAAAAAGTTTCTTTCAAGAGGATATCTGAAAAAATTATATCTATTAGCAGTCGTGAGTTATGAATCATGAGTCATGATTCTATTTCATGTCGTCCCAAACTCATTTTCCATGCTTTTCGTCATACTCATTATTTTTTGACTTCATGACAGTTGTTATTTGTTTCATTGATCCTTTTTGGTTAAAAACCTATACCTTCACACCAGACAGAGCCAGAATAACTAAAGTACCCAACAAAAATATACATATATTATACTATTGCTATCACGTACTGGGTAAAATATAATTGTTCTTTCTGAAAAGCTGAGTATCAAATCTGAATCCCTTCTATTCTGTGAAATTCAACAAGCGAAGCAAAGCAAAACCATCTATTATTACAGTAAACTATGGGATGAAAGTTCCGTTATCGTTATCTCGCTTAAATACTAGTCTGAGTCATACGCTGAGTCTTAAGCCAAGCCACAGAGGACCACATTCTAACCCTAACTAGTGAGTCAACCCTTCATCATGAATGAGCATTTCATGCAATCTACGAAGCCTTTGTTATTTTCCGTTTTAACTATAGTGGTCTGACTACTATATACTTACAGCACAATATGAAGTCCGATTGTCTGCAGTGAAGACTTGAATAATATGCTAGGTTTTGGTATATCGGCATTATCGTAATTTGACGTACATTTTGAAGTAGTTGAGTCAGTATTATTTGAATCTTCCTTGTGCGAGGAAGGGTAAAGTAGATTTTGTTCCTCCTTTTGAAAGTTTATAAAATGGCATTGAATCATCTGACCGTTCCGAAAGTTTATAGTGGAGTGGTAAATTTCCTGAATGGAAAATATGGAGAAAGTAATTACACCCTAAAGTCCTTCGCAATTAGCGGCGCTTGTTCCGCAGAGGATAATTTTCTCAGCGAGATTTACGCAATCCGTCTTGGAGCGGCGTATAAAAAAGATGATGGGACGACTGTTGACAAAGATATCAGTCTCATCGGGAAGTCACAAATTGTGCACGCCAATAGTGCTAACGACATTCAGCGCTACGTTTTTAATTTAATTTTTACTAAAGAAATGCTCCTGTATACGACCATTCTACCAAGAATGGAAACGCTATCCCTGGAAATCGGACGGACAAGCGTGCCTTTGTCCCCGAAGCTACATCATCATTTTACCGAGGGTGATGCGTACAATTGTTTGCTTATGGACAATTTGATATCAGAGGGATTCTACATTCCAAAGACCCATGGACAGGGAATAGAGCTGGATGAATGCTGCTCTGTAATGAAGGCCATCGCTAGATTCCATGCATTGTCATTAGGTAATGAATGATACATTAATTTGTTATTAAGACAGATATTCAATCAAACTTGAATAATGTAATTTTGGAGTCAAGATCTAATTTATTTTATCTGTATCCAATTTAATTGTAGTAATTGAGAGTCAAGATGGAGTGGCGTTGTCAGAAAAGCACGAGATCTGCACAGCAGAATTCTTTCTCTGTGAAGCAACTTCAAATTCAATGATTCCAATTGTTCAGGGTGCCTATGACGGAATTATTGAATTGGCTGAAAAATATCGACCAGAATTGGTTCCCATATTGGATCGTCTTCAAAAGGAAAAGAGCGTATGGGATCGTTTGTGCTCCCTGGTCAAGCCTGGAACATCTTCCTTTTCATGCCTTTGTCACGGAGATGCTCGACTTAACAATATATTCATAAATAAGGAGGATATTACGAGTGTCCGGTTCATTGACTTTCAGTTGACAAGATACGCTTCTCCGCTGACTGACCTTCAATATATCCTTCACATGGGGGGTACCAAGGAGTTTCGCGATAAGTACACGGAACAAGTGCTCCAGACTTATTATGATGAATTCTCTTCCATTCTAAGTGGATTCCCCTCTATCAAGTTGCTGCCATCTCAAGAGGCTGCTGTTAGGGGGTGGACATTTGAAAAATTGAAGGAAGAGTACGAATCAATGGCCATGTATGGCATTCTTATTGCTTTCACTCTCCTTCCTATCATATTACTTAAACCGGGGGATATTGATAAGGGAGTTAATCAAATGAGCAAGGAAGAAAGGGACAAGTTTTGGAGTGAGGGGAGACAAGCTATGGTGTTTGAGCTGGGGTGCAAGCACTCCGATGTCAGGGAGAGGTTATTTGATATTTGTGATGAGGCAGCTGCCCTTCTCAAGAAACAAAGCGGATGATGTTTTCCGAATTGATGGAATGTTAATGTTTTTCTTGAAAGAGCGTTCTGGGCTTTCACCATTTGAATCTGCGATTTCGATATGCTTATAGTGTTTTTAATGCTAAAAATAAATTTGTTACAAATAATCACATTAACTGCCTGCCTTGTATATGTTCTAGTGGTTTCATATTTATTTTATCTTGATTGTATTTGAAATAAATAATTTATATAGTAGGTTTAAATAGGTGAATAGTAATGTAAGTTTTTATACGAAATATGTGTATGACTGTATTCGTTCGTATTTGTATTACCATTAAATTACAATTAAATGCAACTTAGATCATTATTGCAGCAATGCAGCTTTTATTTAGTTTCGCAGTTTTCTGACAACCCATAAAATATTTTGCTTTTAATTAAATCCAAAGCACTGCTATTCATCCACATCCATACAATATGCGGCCAACGCAGTAGGAAGGTACGTACGTTTTTTGAAGAATTTAGAAAGTTTCTGTTTTCTCCAGAGTTAATCAACTGCTGCGAGTTCCTTAGAAAGTTGACTCAGGTGCATATCAATTACACTGTGAAAATCCACTCAACTCAAGAAAGTCAACCCAGTTCAGTATCCACAGTGGACTTTCTAATTTCTTTCTAAAGTCGACTTTTTTCGTTTTTTTTTATCAACGACAGGCTCTCTAAAGTTTCATTTTTTATCATCAATTCACTCCTCCATTAATTCCATTCTAATCACATTCTTTCACCAGATAATTTTCTCCCATTCTTTCCGTATCACACTAGGGGACCCAAATCTGATGAAGTTGAAGTACGGGGCTAAGTAAGGGAAAACTCTATTTCTTTGGCTTGATTTTTTAAATTTTCTTGGAAAGTTTGAGAGGAACGCTCTGGGACCAAACGACACAGATGAATCTTCTGTGATGGTCCCTTTCCTTATACTTTCTTCCCGTTTTATTTAATCCAGCCGAAAGTCTACTCGCAATATGCACTCATCCATCGTGTCCCTTCCAGAAATCCCAAATCGCTTTCCATGCATACAGCGTCTGTTTCAACAAGCCTTCTCACTTTTAGTTTAGAGCAAGTATGGCTTCTTTTTGGCTCACTTGTGTGAGATCCGTTTTCACACCCTAATTTAATCTGAAGTTTTAATCCATTTAGATAGTGAGGAAATCCAATTTTTACTTGGGGAGTTTGCTTCTTCACTCCTTCCTTTCTTCATAGCTGGTCTATGATCTCCATCCCATCTCGTTTCCCGGAAATTCTACTTTGACTTTTCCCCTTCTCAAAAATTACATGCATTCCAAAATTGTTATAAATTCGAAATTTATAGAAACGCAAAGTTTTTTAGTACTGTTTGTGTTCTCTGAAAGTTTGTGTCATGAGCGAGCGAGAGCGGAATGGATAGTTTTGTGTTTGTGCTTGAAATTAAGTAATGATATGCTAGACTGTGGCGGTTGTAACTTTGATTTTAATATGTTCGTTCCAATTATGAAAGTAGATGCTTCGTTCATATTGTAGCAGGTCATTTGCTTATTGTTTTGTAGAAATTTTTGGTTCAAACCAAAAATTAAAAATCCCTTGATCATAATATTCGTACATGTACTCAGGCTAGCTTGGTTGAGGGTAGCCACCCTTGTTTTCAGCCTACACAAACTTATAAATGGAAAGTTACAAAGGATATAAGAAAAATATAGCCTAATTGTAATCCAATAAGTTCATGAACAGTTTCAAATTTTCATGTAACTCCAGACAGCCTCAAATCTTCATCATCAGTGCATTGTTCTCCGTTTATAAGGAGTCAAGGGGCTATGAAGGGAAATATGCTAGTATTATTACAACTAGCATCATCCTCACATGCTGTTGTAAAACTCACCATGTGAATTTCACCGGGGTTGTTGGATTTTCTAAGGAAATTTCACGGCTATTCGCAGCCGCTTTCTTTCAGAAGAAAAATAGCATGGAACGATCCCGTTTTTCATTGTCGCTTTTTCCTTCCTCGCTCTTTCCACCCCTTATCCCATTCTGCCTCCGAGCGTATCAGGCCAGGAAGATGTATCTTTTAGCTGTCTTTGTGCTCTGCTTGCATTCATCCATAATCCTGTCTGATATTTGATCTTGGAAAACAGTTTCAAGCCTATTATTTGATATAACCCGTAAGATAAAACGAATAGATAGGTGGAATGATTTTTTTAAGGTTATCCAAAACAATGATATCGATATCCCCATCTGTCTACTCAAGTGAGTCGAGTGGACTACAGCATGATCACATCACAATCTCGAGAAATACAATAGCATGAGAGGGTAGTAGACGTCTCGAGGCGGACAGTTTACCCCTGGATTTGTCTAATGCAAAATAGAAGAAAAGACGGAGATGTGTTAGTTGTCTACAATAATCCAGGTCTGTGGAACCTTTCGGGACTATTCATCTATATCCATCTTATATTGATGGCGATAAATCCAGGAGAAAAAAACTTTTCCAAGCAAAACTTTCCAAAATTATAAGAACAGCCCACTTATTATTCACGGAGGTACTATACACGCTTAGCTTACTTTATTCGTTCGAATGAAGCAGTATCAGTATCATACGCTATATACCGGGTTACCCATTAGACATGACAAGTTTTTCTTTGGAATCGAATCGGCAACATAAACACGGATTTAACAAGCTTATCTTTCACTTCGGTTTGCCTGCTCTTCTTCTCCAAAGAAAGTTGAGGGGAAAGGGGACTGTGAAAAGTTCTCTATTTAAAATTGACCCAAACTAAATGAAATTCCTTTTTCCACCTTTTTGAAATAAAAAAGGGATTTTCCGCTGATGATCTGCTGATACCAGGAATCGGCTGGCTTTCATTTCACTCCGTTTTATCCACTCATATCTGGCTGTTCCATTTTACATGAGGCTAACTTTATTTTTAAACAATGACTAACGAAAAGTTTTTCGTCTTGTTCAAGATCTTTTTGAGAATCCGTTAGGATAGTTTTATCAGTCTTGAACCATTTACCCTGCCATTTGTTGTAGGGAGTAACATGGAGCTTTCCACTTGTATTACTGTACTGGATGGGCGTAATAATATTTATTTCACGGTAAAGTAAAAAATTGTGTTGTCATTCCCAAAATCACGGATCCTTTGTCCTTGCCTCTTGTTTCTATAAGCTTCGGCATATATCCAGCTCAAGTTGTGTACTGTAAGGCTAGCGGGGTAGGTAGGTGCGCGGAATCGTTACAGGACATTTATCCGACCCGAAAAAAATGTCCATCTGAAAAAGGGCAAGCAAGTGAACAGGGGAAACCTGAAGATCCACATACAAACAATAATACAACTGTTAAATGAGGAATGATGCTTTCACGGGATTTTGAGAAGTCATAGAGAGAACAGGAAGCGGAGTGTTCAATGTTATGTCTTTTAGGTTGAGATAGCAAAGAAAGTGGGTGATTATGATCACTTCTGTTGTA
>JAQGAH010001730.1:0-11686 GCA_034696885.1 Lepidocyrtus paradoxus
CTTGTTAAAACGATGATGTGAATTTGATTTGTTTGCACTTGCTCATCAACATGTCATTGTCGTTACTCATTTCTCAAAACTAATGATTGCAGATGCTGCTGAAAAACATCACAAGCAATGCAAAGAAGATGATGGAGATCCCCAATGCAAATGCCACGATGGAGAATATGGGACAACTGTTCAAGAAGAATATGGCCAAACACGATGTCAAGTCTGCTTTGAGTGGAGTTATGGTAAGAAAAACATAATTATAGGACAACTTTTTATTCTCTGAAAAGAGAACAATATTGATAGGGATGAAGACTTGTGTTTTTGACATATTTCACATCTAATCATCAAACCCATGTTATGTTTACCTTGTATAGGAAGTGGAGAAGAATCTATCACCAAAACAATGTGCGGTGGTGGACGTAGCCCTTGACACCATTAAACAATACTTCCACGCTGGTGGTAACGGACTGAAGAAGAGCTTTCTTGAGAAGTCACCTGAGCTTCAGAGTCTTCGATATGCTTTGTCACTCTATACCCAGACGACGGACGCACTTATCAAGACATTTGTCACCACTCAGCTCACGCAAGGTAAGATAGTGGTTTGGAGGGAGGAGAGAGAAACCCAGCCAGAAGAAGAAAACTTTCCGTTTTTTTTTCTGTTCTTATCAACCTCGAAAAATGGAGTCCTTTCTCATTTTTCATGTCAAAATGTGCCTTTATTTTGAAAACAATAATAATGAAATCACTAATCACCCTGCTCACACCATTTTGCCAAGTAAAATGCTAATCAGCGTACCAGCCATGTGTCTATATATGATCACTCTCGTTAAAGATAAGCATAAATATGAGTCTGTCATGTCATGCCAGCGATTCCATAACATGCAAGCAAAATAACTCTGCTATATTTTTACTGCTTGAGGGCTCCTACATTCATGTTTTTCTAATCATCTGCCTCAATCACAATAAAAAATGTATTTTTTATTATTATTATTTTGTTTCGAAAAAATTATACTTCTACAACATGAACATACATTAACATACATCCTGCTTTGGAAAAACTACCCTTTTACATTAAAACACTTATTTAGATGATGCAACTACCCATGTTCAATCTTCATTTTGTAGTTTTCCCTTTCCCATAGCCATATCCATTATAGTCCCTGCATAAAAATGCTATATTGTGTGAGCCGAGCCATAATATTTATGTAAAGAGGATTTTTTAAATGTAATGTAACTATAGACCTAAGCGTTTTAAACTGATGCCATGCATTTTGTCCGATCTTTTCATCTCTTTTGATAATCATGATGATTAGGGCAGCGGCGGCAATCAAGACTATCAAGAATTCCGTAGCGTTATCAAGTTTCAGCTGGCTTGATTAGCAAGGAAGATGTCGGTCTCGTCGCTCTTCATTGTACATCATGTGCATAGCGTAATACATGGTTTTAGCTTTAGCTGATTTTTTCTTTTGAGGAAAAAGTACAAGACAGGGTTTTAAGCAGAACACGGAAAAATCATGCAAATCAGCAGCGTATAACAGCGTCATTATTATTTCCACGAGTTATGGGAAGATGTATGGGTTGGTTGTTGGCTGAGACAAGTTTTCTCCCTCTGTCGGCATCCTTTTCTCTGTCTGTTTCCCCTGTAAGTATAATAGATTCATGACAAGGCAAGGGCATAATATGCGCTGTTATGATGATGCTATTGCTATATAATACTGATGATGATGGTGCATTTGGGAGAAGGCTTCTTGTAGATCATCATCGTCCCCGTCGTCCTCCGTCCCCGGTCCCTATCAGAGGTGAATCTAGGTCTAAGTAATTTATGAGCGTGTAGCCTGTCACTAGATCTATCCACCTAGAGGAGGAAAGAGCTATTACGATTTTACAATGGATGGTGTAACTAACATGAATATATTATGTTGATGGGATGTTTGCTACATGAAAGTACGAGCGTTTTTTATGCGTTCGGACTCTATCCGTAATACATTAAGCATTTTTTGGGGTGAAATTGTAGTGACCAGTGAGCATAGGGTAATCTTAAGTAGTCTAAAGTATGTATGTGGAAGAGGAGGGGAGAAATGTCAAATTTATTGTCAAGACTTATGATTTTTTATGCAAAGGAGACACTTATTTATATTATTGGATTAGATAAGGGAGGATGATAAGGTGGAGGGCTCATTTTTCTTCCGGGCCTTTAGGTCAAATGTTTTGTTGAGTATTTGAAAGTATTTTGTTTTACAAAGGAAATCGCTCCGATAATTGTGAAAAGGGTTAAGCAGATGCTTCCGAATATGTATGTGATCTTGGCTTTTTTACTTTCTAAAAAAAATTGAGAGGAAGAGGAAACGGTAGTTTTTTTACTTTGTAAAATTCTCCACCTTTCCAATTAATCTCACGCTAGGATCCCAATTAAATTTGGGTGAGGGACAACAGTAAATGCTTTGGGCGGAGGATGCAGCTATAGCAGAGTGTAATTTTAGTATTAGAATTTTAGGGGAAAAACTGGAAAGTAAAGTTGTCTCGAATGTGTTTTCCATCACGATCCCAATCATTCGATCTCCTTCTCCAACATTATTTCATTCATTTTCGGAACGGTATAATTCCCAAACCGGAAGATTGTCGTTAAATGAATGGGTAGATAAGAACTGTAAAGCTATTTTCGAACCGTTCAAGAAACATATTTACCTGCCTCAATCTATGCTACCTCAAAGCTCACTTAATTATCATTACCACCATTTTAATTATACCAATATAACATGAGTCCCTTCCCCTTGTCTTTTACCTTTTTCATCATCTCTCCACTCGTTAAATAAAGTTAAGTGTTGCGTGATTGATTTTACAAACTGGATGTATCATCATCATGCCAGAAATTAAACAGCTTTCACAATGATATCTTCATTTATATCAATACACCTGCACTCCCATTTTGATAACCACCTCCTCCTCCCCAATAAAAAACTAAGACAGACGGCGGTTCAGGCAGAGGGAATTAAGGTGTGTGCATGTGCATGAAGGAAACAATTCAATTCAAAAACTGATGTTTTTTAGGGGCTGCACAGCACAAAAAAAGTCACGCTGCTCGATAGCTCAATGCTCCTATTATTTCCCATTTCCCTTGCCCTATTCGACATGCTGTTTTTATTCAGCCCATCCATGCCTGACGGTGGTGGTGGCTGTTAAAAAGTGTGTGAATAAACGGCATGATAAACATGTACAGGTACACATCTAAATTTCCTCGTAGTTATTATGACAGTTGTGAGACTAGATTGGTTGCATTTTCTTGAGCTAATTGCTCCCAGCAAATGAAAACCTGTTGGCCACCACAAGGCAAAAGGGGAAAGACAAGGGAGTTTGGTAATCGTAAAATATATGGAGCTCAGAGCCTTCATCCGGGCAACTTTTTTTTCTCAAACTTATTACTGGCATGATATGATGGGGATGATACGATACGATACGATCCATTCCACTCATAATTTCTCAAAAGGCTTGACTAAACCTTGCTATTCAGAGTCGAAACTGGACTTATCAAGTCAGGTAAAAGTCAGCATGACACTGAGCAAGGCTAACTCGAAAGACAAACCAAGATATATATCTTCTTCGTTTCACTGATAGATTCAAATTAGCCTCTATTAAATATCCATACTTTAAACGTAAAAATCGTGCCAAACGAAAATCCCATTTATTTTCCTAGAAACACTGCCTCTTTTCACGGGATCGGGATGACGTCTTCGTTACAGTTGAGTAGAGGGGATTTTTTTTCAAGTTTTTTTGAACGTGTTAGGGCTATGTGACTGTAATAGACTTCGTGCTAGCTGCCACCATCACCATAGCAGATCCAATGTCCAGGTAGGATCACACCTTGAAAGTCAGAGTGAGATTCTTGTTAGAATATTGTCGTTTTTATTTCAGCCCCTCTGTGGCTCTTCTTCAAAAAAACTGATAGCTTTACTGGATGTCGCCTGTTGAAGGACCCCTGGAATGCGAGAGCTGCTGGTCTAGTTTTGTCTTTCACCATTAGCATACATCATCCTTGACGTGACAGTCAGAAATCGAGAAGGAATATGGCCAAATTTGAATAAAAAATACTTTTTTCTACTATTGAAAGCTTCACATTTGCATAAGTAGTTAGTTAGTGAGCTCATCTCGGGTTTTGAGTCTGATTCTGGAAGTAGAAATCCTACTCTTGCCATGTAGAGTGAGGAAAAAGTTACCCTTTTCTGCAGGTTGATATAAATAATAGCCATGTTTCTGCCAAGTACTTATTCATTCTCTCCATTTAAAGGGGTAAATTATCAATTGTCTCATTCCTCATCACACATTCATGTTTTCCAGTAGCTCAGCTTAGTTCATCATTAACGAAAAGAAATTATTTATTGTTTTGGTTATGCTGTTGCCGTTGCTGAAGCTTTTATCATTTTTGCATTTTCCATATCAAGACTCCCATTGTCCCATGTCCTCAAAGATGGGTTTAATGATGTATGGTTTTAGCATCATCAACGACAAACGGCATTCTTCTCCTTATGTTATAATGTATCTTCATTTCAATAAATATGAGAGGAGCGAGTATTCCATTTCTCACATTTATTGAATATTGGCATAACCATCTCACTCACATCCAAACCCAACAAGACAAGGGTCGTAAATTTTCAAAGCTCGACAGGTGAGTGAGAGAAGCCAGATAGGGAAAGGAAGACAAGAGGGAGATCAAACCAAAAAGTTTTGCATCTCTGAACCCCGAGAATGGTGGGACACGTCAGCTCATAATCTATTTCCAGTGGATTAGCTCATTGAAAAGGACAGGGCAGGAGAGAGATGACAATTGTCATCCATATAAAGATATACACTCATGTATGGACAAGTTGGGGAACTGACAAAATTCCAAATAATTCTAATTCCTCTTTTAACTACCCAGCATAGTGAAGCAGAGGAGGATGGCTTTCCTGTCTTGTTGGACGGCTAACTGTGCGAGGCTCATTTGCTTTCAGATGGCATAAAAGAGTTGTCTGTCAGTCATGGGGTTTGTCCTCTCATTTCGGCATTTTTATTCCGACCCGGCTAGGTAATTAATCCTGCCCTGTCAGGGATTCATCGATATGTCTACATCGGTCATTGTACACAAGTGAAAGGGGGAGTTGAGCTATTATAATGGTTGGGATCATATCATATCATTTGTCCCTTTCCTAGATAGATGGATGATGGTCACGCTGGGAGTCATTTGTACCAGCTAACAATGAATGTAGAGACAGGTTGAGAGAATAAAAGCTAAAGCTGGGCCCATTGTAGGAAGATTTTTTCCCCATTTTTGCCCTTTTGTGAAGATGACAATTGTTGAAGTATTTTTTTTCAGATGAGGGACGGGAAAAGGGTTGACAATGGTAGGAAACAATGGTAATTGTGGATTAAAAGTTACACTTTCAAAATGATATATTTAAAATATAAAAATTAGTATTCCCTGGAGGGTATTATAATTTCTATGGAGGGGAAAAATCCTTCTTACACTTTATTCGTATGATGGTGATGATGATGATGATCATTATTAAAAATATTTTATTTACTGGATAAGTTTGTCCTCTTTTCCCTCTCCTCAACAACACTTCAGCTCCAGAGCAATAATTTCATTTTCGTGATTCCATTTTGTCTGTTTTGACAAATAGCGATGACCACATGCTGGGAAGACATGTGTTGTCGCGGTCTTCTCTCCTCCAGTTCATATAAAATATTTTGCGTATATCTATTCCAACCTCTTTCATTTCACGCTTGGCTGCTTGGCATTTGAGAATTTATATATATTTTTTTTTGCTACGAGTTGGAGTTGATAACGACAAGCGTAGTTCTTTATAGCCCGCTCAAAAAAAATACGTATCAACATCATATCATCCAAAAAGAGAGATTCTTTTCTGGCTTATCGTTTACAAAAACTGAAAAAATTATGTTAGCAGTAGCCAACCAACCCCTCATTCATTACAATAGGAGTGAGTTATAGAAAAGTATATTTATGTTAGCTTCATGCTCATGGAATATATGAGGAGAAACTGCATGTGCAGTGGCTTTGGCTACTGTTTTTTCTTGACTTTATGATGATTTAATACGACCACTTCAAGAGAGAGAAAAGATCAGATCACGGGCCGAAAATTTGTGGCATTGTTTTTTCGAAAGAAAGGAGGAAGAAATAAGTTCATAAATAAATTTTGTGGATTTTTTGCGTGCAGTTCAGTCCATACAGCATAAGTATAATATAGTGCTTGGGTTTCTGGTCTGAGCGGGGGAATATAGACTTTTGCTATCAGGCAGGTACATTATAGCTGGGGAGGGTAATAATAATGGCTGATGATGATAATGGTTGAGACGTGACGTGACAAGGAGAAGTTGCCATAAAACAGGTACGCACAATGAAAAAAATGAAGCCCCTCTTGGCAAATATAATGGGGATTGCAAGTGGGGATTGTGGAACAGACTGCGTTTTTTCTAAGGTAGTGGGCGTCCGTCTTGATATTGGATGAAAATTAAAGGATGTCCCATCCCAACTTGCCTCAGCGTCCCCTCTTCATACAGTTAAAGTTGAAGGTTTTACTCGTTTATCTTCTTTCTCTCTGGTTGGGACGGTGAAACAAGAGGAATGAGCCATGTTACTCATGAGAAGCCGGTATCAAATTGAGCGAGGAGGGAGAGGGAGTGAAAGGGGGAATGTAGGAGCGTAATGAAAACAAAAGAGGAAAAGTTTTCTCTCCTTTTAAAATGCTGAAATGATTTTTCCTCTCTGGAAGGGAAATTGTTTGCGAAGGGAAAAGAAGAAGTTATCATTACTAACCAAGTTCAAGTCCAATTTACAGTTAAACTTAATTTTCTCCGGTGAGAGGAAGAGTGAGAAATTTGTGCTGACTCGGGCTCTGACTTTTGGTTCAGCTTCCCCCCTTTTGTTTTGCTTAATTTGGGTCTTTCCAAAGAAGAGCTTTTTTATATTTACTTTAAAGTTGGGAGAGAGAAAGTGAGAGAGGAAGTCCCCTATCTTGTCTTAGACACTAGAAGAATGAGAGGGAAGATATAGGAAATGCATTCTTGGGAAAAAGTTTATTTTAGGGAAGATGTCGATGCATCCATGTGGCTCGTAGATATGACTCAACAGTAAATTGACTTTTGAGATGGGGAGGATCCCCTTTGAAATGGAATTCTGCTCTCCCTTTGAGAAAGATTTTTCAACTTGAACTTCTCAGCTATAGGAAAGAGCAGTGGCATTTGAGAATTGAGACGAGATTGAGATTAGAGTTTAGAGTGAGGAGAGGGATTCTGGATGAAGCTGGTGGGCAACGAGACAAAATAGCTGGGATGAATGAAGAGGGATGACGAAACATGGAAAGTCCATCAGGCTAACCATGTCACCCTCTTGTCTGGTCCCCTGAATGCAGTTGTTGGAAATGAGATGGTTTGCTTTATGCCCATGGCCGTGTATTCTCACTTGAAATCCTCGTGGCAAAAGTTAGATTAAATATCAATTTCATTCCCACTCCCTCCATCTTACTATCAGTTTAGGCTTACGCACTGATGGACTCCCATTTTACACTTGGAACATACATGACTGAGGCTATTGTTGTAGTATACGAGGAGGCTGATGATGAGGAGATGAATGAGGATCTAGCTTGTGTCATGATCACATTGATGGGAAAAGGTGCGGTGTTTGGTGACGAAATGGAAAGGAATTGTAGATGAACCGGAAGATGCAATTTAAAGCTTCTGTGTGCAGAGCATAGGATCCCAACATCTGAAATAAAACTGGTTGGATTGGATGAGTGGTGAAAATGCATTTTTGATATCCATTTCAAGCAAATTATACTTTTTTCTCAGTTTTCTCCCGAGATACGTATTGTCCTGAAGGAACAAGCTTGTTTACAAGTAGAGGGAAAGTAAATATTTGTACTTTTTTTTTTCTTTCAAAACTTCATTTGAGATCATTGCTGCTTCTGACATAGGCACCCATATTTGCATTTTAGCAAATAGGTAGGGAAAAGGAATCAGATTTGGGTCTGAAGCTGAAGGATTCCAATAAGTTGAATTGGGACCTTGTCCTTTTCAAAGTCAGTCAAGGTCAAAATTTCCAATTTTGCTGG
Source organism: Lepidocyrtus paradoxus (assembly GCA_034696885.1). Classification (NCBI taxonomy): domain Eukaryota; kingdom Metazoa; phylum Arthropoda; class Collembola; order Entomobryomorpha; family Entomobryidae; genus Lepidocyrtus; species Lepidocyrtus paradoxus. The sequence goes on from JAQGAH010001730.1 coordinate 8,094, forward strand.
GATGTTTGTCCAGTGAAGCAGAAACTATGCAGTGTATGCTATAATCTTATCTTGCTGGTGAAAGTAAAAAAAGAAGAAGATGCTTGCAAGCATTTTGCAAAATATTTTCTTGTTTGTGCAGCTACGGAATAATTGGAGCGTGGCTGGAAGAATTAAAGCTCGTATTTCATCCAACCATCATTTTTCCTATGCATTATATCACATCAGCAATATCAGCATAATTGTATAAAAAATTATATGCTTACTTATTTGATAATAGCAGCCTTCATTCCTGTCCTTGTCCTGTCATTAACTTTAAATTGCTCATTCATCTCGAAATTGCACATTTAAAGGCAAAACCAAGTTTACTATGTACCAACCCATTTTCCTTTTTAGTGCAACCTGCCAAGCCGCAATGTTTATACTTGTCCTAGCTTTTAAACTTTTTCTTAATTAAAAAAACTTTGCATGTATAATGAACCATTTTAGATGGAAATGACAGCTCCTATCTATCCATTACATCAGCTCATCTCAGCATTACAACCCATTTTGAGTAATTTCTCACTGAAGAAAGCACTTTGTCCACACAGACGCAACTTCCGCTTTATCCCCCCTCCCTAATGCTTTTCATGTCTACAGTCATCCAACATAATATTACGGATCAAGTTACTTGCCATATCATATTATATCATATCGGTTTCACCCCTCCCCCTGCATAACGCTTAAACAAACATAAGCAAAAAACTGCTTTCCCCGCATAAAAACAGCTAATCTTTCACTCCACACATCTATCTGCACGATAAAAAACAGTGACCATATAACATGACCGGATGTATAACCGCTTGCTTGAAAATGATTCTCGCTCTTTTATAACGAGATAATTGCTGCTGCCCTGCAACTCTGTGAGCCTTAAATGTGTAATAAATGTGTTAAAAAGTTAACCGTTTAAGTGCCCCTTTCATGTGTGATATGATCCCTTTCATTTTCCTCTAAAATGACATGATCATATCAGCTTAAATGTGTCATTATTGTTAATATGTGTGGGTTTTTTCGTAATGTTCCATATTATCTTCCTAACTATAACTATATGTCTATATATATCTGTATCTTTATAGTTAGGTAATTATATATAATCGTGATTGTTTTGTAGTGTTGTTTGACTCCGTGTCTTTCCGCATTTTCTCTTATAGTCCCTCTTAACGACAAAAAGACGCTTGAGCTCCGTGCACTCTCCTTCGACCGGGATGAAGAATTGGGCGGAGAGCCTGGTCTGGAAGAGGTGCTCAAAGCTAAGAAACCAAAAGAGCCTCAAAAGAAGGGGAGCAAAGGTAAATAATTATGAGATGATGATGATGACAATGATGACGGGTCATATGATGATAATGATAATGTTTATTTTCGCCAGGCCAAAAAAGTTGTAAAAGCAAAACTTTTTTTAAATGAACAAACAACGAATGAGAATGTGACACAAGTTGTCTCAAACTGCTTCCTGTTAATTTCCTGCTGCATGAAACTAAGATGAAAAGTTGAAAGTTTTATATTAAAAAAATGAAACAAATTTTATACTTTTTTGCATGTTGTCTACACGTTTGGTGCATGAAGGGAAGATTTTTCCACGGGATTTGGAAAATTTTCAAGAAAAATCACTTGTTTGATAATGAGTCTTTATATGATCATGTTTTTAGTTAAGCATGAGATTCTTTCTGGATTCTTGCTTGGATTGGAACTTGAATGCTATCAATTTCGTTACTCTTGTTTTTCGCTTCAGCTTTATTTGTGTGCCTTGACTGCATAAATTGAAGATAAAAAAATATACTTACATTGATTATATACTTCTATATACTTCTTTAACAGTACCAAAACTAACATGAATATTTATCATCATCTCTTCAAAACTCAGCCTGTTTTTCTTTTCAGTTCATTTTTGACACTTTTAAAAAGCACATAAATAACTTCTCGTTTGATACACTTTTGATATGATGAGCATGACAGGTCTTTGTTATATCTCCACGTGATATCATCAACTCTGTTAAAAACTGGGAAGGAACAAAAAGAAATCTGTACTTTCTCACGGACAGTCTGGTGCAGACACATATATCTACATGCCTACATGCCTACCTTCACAGTAGAAAGAAATAACTTCGAAAAGAAAAATCATCGACAAAAGTCCAATCTTTCGTTTTAATAAGGAAGCCTTTTACCTCGCTGTGTATTGTTCTTCAGATGTTTGCAGGACAATAATAATTCTCTGAATTCCCCTGTTTTTTTTCTTCTTAATAAGGTGGTAGGATGGCAATAAAAAAAATTGAATTGTGATAAGGATTCTGAATAGGGAAAAAATTTTAAAGAAAAAAAGTAACACATTTTTTCTTCTTTTTTTATATTATTGCCACTTGTACCATCCCAATCTCAAGTTTTGATCATATTTTAGCTACTTCATTACACAATAAGTGCGTAGGGAAAATATATGTTGATGCGATTTCGAGTGAATGTGAACGACAAGTAATTTGAAGAAAGTGGTTTCCCTCTTTGTATAACCTTCCGTTAGGTTGATTCTCTAACTAGGAGTGTGTACATTTGAGAGAAACGCATGCTTTATTAACATTTTTTCGTCCAAAACGGATATTCATCATCGCCACGATCAGCCTCAACGGCTTTAAATGAGCCTCATTACAACAGTTTTGAACATGTTCGGGTTGACACTTGTCAGAGAAAATGCAGTAAAAAAACTAAGTTTTTTTCTTCATTCGTTATTTTTATGCCATTTTATGTGGAACGTTTACTTTAGTAAAGAGGGAAACGCACTGCTACGCACTTTTACCACTTTTTTACAGAAAAAAAGTTGGTGGCGATGATGGCGTTGACGATGTTGAATAGAGGTCTGCCCTTAACAGGAAATGGATAAAGTGTTCTTTTTTTCAAGTTTACAATGAACCTGTGATTTTAATAGAGGGAAAAAGAGGATTTTCAGGGAGGAAATAAAAATGATGAATGATTATGATGAAAGGCTTATTGCCAGGGAAAAAAGTCTATAGATGGAAATGACAGGATGTAACGGATGGTCTATCAGGGCAGAGTAGGCTTTTCAGAGTGAAAGTGTTAAAGTTGTGATAAAAATCACAGAGTTTTCAAAGTCATCAAATCGTCCTCCTCGTCAAATTCCTGCCACGATCATTTTTATCTTTTGCCACTTGAACATAAAAAGTTTCTTGACTGCAGAGGAGAACAAGAAGTGTTTATCTTTCTTCTTCAAAGTTTCTAATTTCTCTGTGAAATGAACTTCACCACTTTCATTTTACGTACTTGAATAAATATATATAGTTGGTGATGAAAGGAAATTAAAAAAGAGTTGAAAGTGTAAACGCATCTGTGAAGGAAAAGGGAGGGTAAAGGTGTTACTCCAAAGTTCCGACTTTTTCTTTGGGACTTTCACGTTTCCTAAAACGGTTGGAACAAATGTATCAAATTCTTTCCTTTTATGAATATTTTTCAGATATTCCAAGCATGGATGAAGGAAACGTTGGGGAAATCTCTGTGCAAGTGGATCTCTTCACTCATCCTGGCACTGGGGAGCATAAGATGACCGTCAAGGGTAAGTACACTTGTTTAATTGT
>JAQGAH010001731.1:0-11682 GCA_034696885.1 Lepidocyrtus paradoxus
GGATATTTTACACTCATCTTAATAAAAATAGCATTAATATGACTACACTAGTTTCAATAGTTACAGATTTTTTGACAATGATAGTAATTTGTACCTCACCTATCTTACGTAAAAATTACCGTTTTATAAATTATGCGAATTCGACAAAAAAGCCCATTTATGTACAAACGCTCTCGTCAAGTTGATCAAGGTTGATTTTTTATTCCAGAAACGACCCGATCGGGTAGAAAACTATGACATGATAATGATTTCTATATTTAAAGTTAGGTTCATTTTGGGGTAAAAGAGAATAAAGCTGTTATCGACCTCCACAATAAATACCTTGGGATCGTTAGGTCCAGATTTCCTTAAATCCGGACAAATTCGGAGCCTCTATTTAGTCAAAATTAAAAATTAATCGTTGAGAAAACTGCTGCATTAAATTTAATTTTATGCAGCTCTTATTTTGACCCACAATTCTTCTGATTTTCTGAAATTATCCATTTGTTTTTATTTTAAATAATATCCGGTTACCAATAATTAATCTTCTGGTCAAAGCTCGGAGGTGAATGAGACCTTCTGCACCGGATTTATATTCCCAATATAAGTTTCTAAGGTTCGTGCATTATCTTCGTACGCAATACGCAGCAATGCAATTTTCCTCTAGTAAGTATTTATCTGCACACGTGCCCAACGCTCGTACACGTAACATATTCACGTCTTCGTAACGAGCCTAATAAAATAATGTAACAAAAAGATGCATTATCATATCAACGTTGTTTGGGGGTTTGCACCTGTACTAACCCTGCACAAAGATTATGGCTAGCCAAATTCAGTTGAGAACTTGCTTTTGCACAAGCAACAGTATCACCACACTCGTCAGCCCATCACCCTTATCAAACCTCATCGTCATCCCAAAGGGCCGTTTTTTCCTTTGTTCATGTCAGGCCTTCAGATAAGGCTCATTGTTAGCAACGTGGAAAGCTAATCAACACTTCCGTGCCAGTTTACATAAGCTTCTAATCGTAATTCATATTTCCGAATCTGCTTCTGTGGATAAGCTTAAGCGTGACTCCAGAGAGAATCTGTCAAAAAAAAAACCATTTACTTGTTGTCCAGAGTTGTTGCTTGAAAGACAAAGTTGAATAGGAGGATCAATGAATATAATCATACTGAGATCCAATCCTACTGTTACATAAATTGTTATTGGAATTGTTCCCGTTAAAAAAATCCCTGTGAGTGAGCACTGATAAAAGGCAGCGGTTCGAACAAGATAAAAAAAAGTGGAGTCGTGATTTCCGGTGTGTGCGTAACCGTGAGTGAGCTGCTTCGTATCTTTTAAAAGATTCCCATCTACCTCCCTTTACCTCCACTCACGTCAGATAATGTTTAATAGTGATTGAGCCGAAGCCAACAATTTAATGCTCGGAGCATTATATGAGTAATCCATCTCATCCAACAGCTACCATCACTTTTTTCTTAACAACACAAAAAGGGAAAAATCTAATCTTTAAAAAAACATTTTTTTGAGCGAACATTTCTAAAAATATTTTTTTTTCAAGTGAAATCGCACAGGTGAACCTGTCTGCAGATCCTATTTTCCTATTTCCTCAAACAATTACCTACCCTCCTTTACAATAGATCATTATGCAACGCTGTAATAATAATAACAATAACGTATAGTTTTTCATACACAATCCCATCTTATATTATGCGATAAAAATTATCAAAAAAAATCATCCGCTTCCCATTATTAAATTGAACATTGAGCAGAGTACGGTTCATAAAGGAAAGTCTAATTTAAGAAGAGGGCTTTTGTGGAACGTGGAAAAAGGAGTAAGGCCAATACACTTTTCTAGAGGATAATGCGAAATGAAAAGTGCTTCTGCTCATCTCCATTATCAATTCTTGCTGAAAACTCCTTTGTGAAATGAGAACTCGAAAGTGATTCAATTGCAGAAAACAAAAAAAATATAGTAACCAGCACAAATATTCATGCTTTTTGGATTGAGCTTGCAGCTGCAGCTCACTGAGCCGAGCCACTGATTTCCGCTCTTTCTTCAGAGGAACACTTCCTCCCGTCTTTGTTCCTGGCTGGTTGTTAAACAGCAACAGTTTTCATTTAACAATTAAGGACGATTTTTCTCTCCTCCTTCTTCAGCTCTTTATGTGGCAGATGAATTGTTTGTTTTTGAACATTATAAACCATAGTCATCATGATGATGATGAGCACGGTGATTCAGCCCATTCTTGAGCGAGTTGTATTCGAGTACTTTTCTAATTCCAACTTATCATCGGAGATTTTAGTATTCTTGGCTGGGCACAATTAGTCCTAGTTGGTTGGAGTTACAGACTAGTTAACGAGCACAAGCTAAGGCTCATAAGTGAAATCCCATTATATCGACCAAGTGGAAAGGCGCAGATTTGAGGTGGAGGCGCTTGCTGACGCAGAGGAGCCTTGGAGTCCTGATTGATTGGAGGATGATGTGTGGAAACGCTGTCATTTGCATTCCAACCATGTTCTAAATACGCGCGAGCTCCTTCCTTTTAATCATCTTGGAATTGGACCATAAATTGGAAGAAAGAAGGTAAAGCAAATATAAACGATTTTTCTAGTCCTAGCTATTTAACTATGAAAGATTTGTTACGTAAGTAGGTATGAAGTGACAGGGAATTAGAATTACCGTTTTTTATTACCTTTTGCCCTCCATTCCCAAATGGGCATGCGATATCCGCTGATTAGACTAAATGGTCACATCCAAGCCACTACTAACCTAGTGCATTAGCTGAACATAGAGTGTAATACTTTTAATTAATTCAGGCAATTTAGCTCAATTTCTTTGTGTGATAGGACCAATCCTAACTCTAAGCTCAGTCTAGATTCTAAGCATGATTTTTTTCTCTTCTGCAATTATTAGCTGCCTTTTTTCTGGGTAAGTAAGTTAAAGGTAGAGCCTGATGCATTTGCGTTCAGTTGATTTTATTCACGTCCCAAACGTACATATTGTACCCAGATACCTAAATCTGAAAATTGATAATTAAAATACGAACCCTTGCCTGCGAGTAATGGAGCCACAGTTTTGGCACTATATTCCCAAATATAGATAATTTTCCTCCTCAGCAACAAATTTTTTTAGCCAGTTTTCAGATCAATTTTGGGATAGAAGTTGAAATTCCAATTTTTTGTATGAGATCATTTTTCCGTGTTGTTGACTTAAGGGTAAAGTTGTTGTTGGAGGGATTAGTGGTACTGGTACTTTAGATAAGATGCACATAATATTAGCATTAGAGCTAATTATCATTATGATAATACCGTTTGGGAACGTAATGTGATATACTGTATAATATAATATGTGCAGCGCGTGTTTGGGTGCTGAAGGTTAGATAATTACATAATTTAATTGAGGTTTCCTGCAACAAAGAAAACATACATTCTCACTCACTCTACATAATGCATGCCTTGTTTTCCTCAGTTTCTGAGCTGCTCGGCCGATCGCACTAAAACTCTGGCTGAAAACTTTACTTTTCGTGCTGGCTAGCTCAATACGTTTGTGTGCTAAAACGGGACTGGTTGTATTTCTCAATGATTTATTGACGCCAGCCGCAAACCCTCATTCAGTCGGACAGAGAATGAAGGATCACATCATATCGCCACACAATAGCCCACTAATAATTCAATTTTCTGTTAGATCACTTCAGTTTATAATTAGCCGTTATTATCATTATCAATAGACCAAACAAAGAGGTAATTAGCGTTCCCCCTTTAAAAAATCAAATCGTATCCCTAGTGCAGACATTTTTGGTTTTCTAGAAGAATTATCAGGTAGATCAGGTGCAGGTACCTATGTTTTCATGTTCATAGCTCTCATTCAGACACGTAAATGGCAGGATGCAAAATCTGTCAAATTACTTGATAACTTGATCCCTTTCAAAGGAACAAGACAGGGGCCTGTAACTTAATTAATTTTTCATTTAAAATATTCATATTTTTTTGCCCTTCACACAGATAACAATGATAATTGATATTACAAAATTGTTTGCCAGGTCATTTTTTTCAAAAATTAAAAAAAAACTCTCCACAGGAATTCGACAGAGTTCATTTTCTGCTAAGGTTGAGTTGAACTGGTTGGTGTTGAGGTGTGAAGGCAATAATTTTTACTGACTTCATACTAATCACTTTTATTTTTATTATTAAGTCAATTTATAAATATATTTATTGTTTATTTTACGACTTTGCTAAAGGTCTTACGTCATTCCATTCCATTGCATTCATATTGAATACTCAGACTAAGGCTCTGAAAGGTACTTGATACCAACCTTTTTCATTCATGAATCACAAGTCTCGTTGACTATCTTCATTCACTCACTGTTCTTAATTTTTTCGCAAACCTTTCTTCTTTTTTTGCAATAAGCCAAAAAAAACTGCTCGTGAACTCAACCGAAGCTTGCCACTTTATGCATGCATAATAGACAATAGGTCCCAAAATGGACTTGATACTTAAAGAAAACATACAATGTGAAGAGAGTGATATAATTTTTTTCTGCAATTGTACAATTATAATTAACTAAAATTAAGCTTTTCAGCAAAAGGTCTGATTTTTTTCACTTTTCTTATCGATTCTTACATCAGATATGAGATGTGTTAGGATTAATTCATGAATTGTAAGTGAAGTCTCATATAAAACATATGCATAGTTAATGAGGATGGCTACACAGATTACAGCTACGATAATAATTATTAAATTACATAAACGCTAACTACCTATATGATTTTGTTGATGCCTTATAGATAAGTAGTGTAGTGGGATTTAGGTATAAAAAAGGGACTGTCGACCTTGTTTTATAATAGTTCTGGCGAAAAAACCCAAACTTTACAATAATTTTTGTTTATTTAAGTATTTTCATGTAAGGTTCCGTCGGTGGCCAATTTTTCTGTTAAAAAAATGTATTTGACTAGAGCAGCGAGTGCGGTGACTTCAATTGATCCAATCACTCAATGAAAAAGGCAATAACAATTTTTTTAAAAAAAATTAAATGATTTGATAAGCAATCGATTTTGGAGTAGGCAATTTGAATACCAAAAATGTTTACTTGTGGGTTTTACTGACCAACTGCATTGGCTGTTTATTTGTTAAAAAATGGGAATAATGAAAGTAGATAAATACGAAAAGAATAATCAGACAAAGTATAATTTTCTTTTAAGTTGGTCTTTCTTAATTCGCATTCTAAAAAGGCACAGCCGTAATGGTCGCTTTGGCCCTGAACTCTCGTCAAATCTGCGTAATTGTTCTTTCCCTAACTGCGTTACATGCACAACCCATACCACTTGACTGATTCCTCGCATTTTTTCTCTGGCTTGTAATTACATTTATTATTATAATGAAGAGCTTCACTTGTCATGCGGAATCAGACAATGCATCACTCTTGACTCTTGAGATGGGTGAAGTGAAGAATGAAGCAAAAACGGCGAAAAGTTTACCTCATCTTAATTCACATTACATGTACTTTCTGTAAACTCAGACATGTGCACATTGAATTATAATGATAACCTCAAACTGTCAGTTTTTTAAAGGATTGTTCTGAAGAAGGAAAATTAAGGAAGGCTTTATTAAAATCTATTAAAGAGCAATTATGTCAATCCATTCATCGTAAGAAAGAGTGTTTTGCCCAAAGGGCAGACATTATTATCCAGCTCGATTTACTTCTCTACTCCCTAGTCGGATCTCTGAAAATATTTATGTACTGTGGGCAGTAAACTTGGAATATGAGATTGTTGACTAGTCCAAGCTAAAAGTGTTCCAGGAACAATATATACTGCCGCAGTTAATTTAATAGGACACAACTACATCTCTGTATTTGTTTGAGTCTCCACTATTGATACAAAAAACTAGTTGAAAGCAGTGTAGGCGAGCCATATCGAAACAGAAGTCGATATATTAACTCGCCTCCACACATTTCAACTAAATCTGGTATGTATAGGTAGCTCAAAGTAGTTCTTGTACAGTCATTTAATTTAATTAGTAGGTACAATCTTCAAAATAATGGGCACATTTTTCTCTTTCATAATCTCCCCATTTCAAAACCACTCGAAACTGGTTCGAAGATATTCGGGGAAGAGGAAAGGGATTCATAACATAACCTTGTTGAGTCAAATAAGTTCAAGAGCGTGCCAATAACATCAATTTCGCAGAAGTTGCCTATCAAAATTGTTGTGAAATAGTGTAGCAAATTAGAGCCTGATTTGGTAAAAACTTCCATAAAAATGGTAGAAAAAGACTACTTTAAAATTGGACTAATAATGAGAGGTCCCGTTCCCACAGATGTGGTCTTCATTTTTCACATGAGTAGATTTTGAAAAAAAAGTGTTTTTCTCGTTCTTTGTTCAATTGTACTTTGTTAAAAATTTCCTGGTCAATTTTCGGTTGTATGAGTGTGAGAAGAAAACTCGTATGTCATACGTCAAATTGCATGAATGTTAGAGTTGCAGTAGTTGCACCCAAAAAGCACCACACACGCTGGGTGTTAGGTTTGCCATGCAGGTTAGCGTGAGATATGATATCTCAAATGCGCAATGTAGCGCCCGAGCGCCTGCCTCCCCGATAAAAATTGGCTTGTTTTTTTTCTGCAACTTCAGCTAACTAGCTTATAAAGTAGTCCCTGACAATCCCGTGTAGCTGGTTAAGCCCCTATTCTAGCTCCCAACTTTCAAAGTGATGACATGTCTAATGGTCGGGGTGGGAGTGTGAGTACAGGAAAATTAGCTAATAATGGTAGTAGTAAGGATAATGGGATGACCAAAAGTGATAAGTTTTTCATACGCGTTTATCGAATCGTGACAGGTCGAAATTGCAATCTACAAGTACGCAAGGGAATCTTGGTTCGATGATGATGAGTATAATGTTTATTAGGTACATGCCAAGATCGTCAGCTAAAATCCAATATGGAAAGTATCTCTCTGATGGGATGATGCAAGATGATGCAAAACTAGTAATTAAAAAGCTTATTAATTTTTAATAAATGAAATCCAACAATATTTATGTGGATACAGGTCCAATAATAAAAATCGCTTCACTAGATTCTTGTTTACTTGTCCTCTGGCGACGCCCAGGATATTGAGGACAGACACACAGAAAATAGTTAGTTTTGCTTAGAATGCTCACACAAGCACTCCATTTACATCAGTTTGTTGATGAACCTTATTTATTTTTATGAGAAAGGCATCCCATAGTCCATCATGAATCATCATTCATTTTCTGCCATTGTATAATTAATCATTAAAATTATACTTTTTATTTATGTTTGCGTTTATTTTTGGAATTGCTTATAAATTTTCATGTTCGTTAGTAAAGGAGTCGTTTTTGGTAAAAGAGCATCATCATTATACACATTTGTAATTATAAACAATTCATTTTACCCATTTCACTCTGTCAGGAATGCTCAGCCTAATCAGAAGAAACAGAAAGGGTCCTAGATAAGGACTCTGATAATTATTTTAGATGAGTCTTGTAAAAAAATTAGCATGAGTTTGCATGAGTCTGTGTAATTTTTTTGGGGGGGAATTGATTAGGTAATTTATTAAATTTTGTATGTTCTCTGAGATATGACATGACCGTGGTATGCAATCCTGATATGACATGATTTGAAGGATGCTGGCCTGAAGATCATATTTTTAAATACTTTTTTAATTGCGATCCCTAACCCACCGCTAATATGCTGGGGCTTGTCAACTTGTCAATCTTACAAGAAAGTAGTTAAAAATAATTTGCATACGTTATTGCACGTAAATATAACTTTATAGCTACTATTAACAAAGCAGTTTTATTACACCGTGGCTTACATAATACAAAAATAACCCGACACCCTGTACAAGGATTGCAATCTCAAAATCAGTGGCAGTATTCCATCCAGTAATAAAACTATTTTTAAAAAATACTCGTATTTCAAGCAATGCCACATCCTTCCGGTTTTTTATGGTCGGCACTTTAAACAATAAGGCTGCCCACTGAAATCCCATCCAATATAGAAATATCGAGTTATATGGCTTTAGTTTTTTTAGCAATAAATTCATGCTGCGATGATCAAACTAAAAAATTATTTCTTTTACATCAATTTAAAATACTACGCCTGCCCACAACAATCACGCAACGTTTTCAAAGATAACATAGCAAAATGTTCTCTTTTTTGTATCGATTTTACTCTCCAATCTTTCACATCATCTCTCACCCCCTCCGCTTAATTACCCTTACTACTACGTTAATTAATAACATAAATTAGTCGACAAACACAAACCGGCCGTCTACGTTGAATGAAGATGCATTCATTTGCGAATCTATGAATTTTTTGCTTTCATTTTTCTGTAAATCCCATTCAAGAGATCATCACTTCATAGTTTACAATTTTTTACTAATGTTTATCGTTATGAAATCCTTTGAATTCTCAAATCCTTATTCAATTACACCCTTGCGTGTTTCAAATTGGAGCGGTGAACCTCGTTTTCAATTTCTTTTTATGTAATATCCAACTTCGATTCAAAATCATAATTACAAGGGGGCCAATCTCTCTAAAATCTCGCCCTAGTTTATAGATCCCTTCTTCTAAACTGTTCAAATGGGTTGGCTTGGGCCAACGGGATTTCTTGCTAATTACCTGTTTTCGTGCAATATGAGCACTTTATCGAGCTGCATTGTTTTTAAATAAACTTTTAGCTATAAATTCAGTTCTCTCTTTGTAATTCCTAGTCTGCCGTTTTCATGTCTGGGAATCCTTAAAAAAACGGCCAATGAAATTAGCCAAGCATACACTGACATTTCATTATCACCGGCCTATTGTTATATCTACTTATTATAATAACTCATCGGAACATTATCGCCAAATCATAGACATTATTACGTCAGCCCAGGCCAGGGATTCGCTAATCCATTTCATTCTTAGATGATACGAAGCCAGTTGAATGAATAGGAGAAGATTTCTACAATCTGTTTACCCATTTCACATCCATTTTCTTCACTTCTCCTTTGCACCTGATCCTATCATTTTTTATGTGTGCTTTGATGGGGAATTCATTCATCCTTTGACTAGAATTAAAAATAATGCGTTTTTTTTTCTTCATAAAAAATACGGAGGAAAAGCCTGTGTATCAACAGAAATAGTGTATTATACAACGTAATTATACACGTTAATGAATAATGACGTATAAGGTAATAATGGCCAATGTCCCATGATAGTGCTGTTGTATAGCTTTGTTCATATTTTTTTACGGCATCAGCTCCCCAACCGTGGATTATCTTTTAATGATCTTTAACAACGTTGCACCAAAAAAATGATAAAGACGCTGCCTGTTCTAATAAGAAAGTTGACCTCCACCAGTCAAAGTCTCCATATCACAGTCAGCGTATCATCACAGTCACTTCATTACGTATTTTAGTTAGGTATCAAAGACTGTTTTTGTATTGTTCATCTCCAAGAATATAAATCGTTGATAAAACTGACTTGAGTCATGGCGTTGTCGGGGGTTCGCTTGAAAAAGGAAACGAAAAGGGTGAAGAGCAAAGAGTTGCTTGGCTATCAGGTTCATTATCATCATATTATCATGCCATGATAAGGCAACGGTGGTAGCAGAAGAGAGGGCAAGTGAATGTATCGAGTTCTTCTTGAGTCCTCCTTCTGATTTGCATCTTGCACAATAACTGTGGCTCCTATTATTATGGGCCATCACTTCATTAAAGAGATGATAAAATTGATTCTTCTAAAAATAAAAAAAATGCAAAAATGGACTTTTACTTTTTAGGACGATGATGATGATGACGAGGTCAGTAGGTACCTGAGTTCTTGCTTGAGGTAGGGAGGTGGTGGGTTTGTCTTTGATCGAGTATTTGCATAATTGAAATTGAGCCTCTTTGTTTTTTCGACTCCCATTTCACTGTTCTTTGTTGGGGAGAGAGTGGGTGGCTGATTTGACGAGTTGAGTAACCCTACTGAATAAAAAGGGAGTTTTTATGTGTCGTCTTTCCTCTGTAAAAACTGACATTGAAAGTGGCTAAATTGGGATATTATAATGGGAGATTAGAAGGATTGGCGACGGAGATAAAGTGAGGATGGATGGCTTAACTAGAGCAAACTAAGACCATGTGTGACGCTGATGAGGACTCAGAACTACAACCAGCAGATTGTTATCTTGGGTAGATAAGGCAACATTTAGCTGAAACTGGCGTCATAATTACATTATCATGGCTTGAGGTGGGGAAGGTGAGACAATGCAAAAAAACCATATCCCTGAGCAAGTGGATGGGATGCTGGCTTATGCAAATATCGAGTGTGAAAGTGTGCACAAATCTTTGCTAAAAAGTAAGGTTATGGCTCATATCTTAAAATAAGAAACAATCCATTGTTGAGATACTCCCTTTGGACTATAAAATCCATTTTAATTTGCATTTTCTCAAAGTAAATAGCTCACTTTGATAAAAATGGGCTTGCAGACGATGGCTGACGTTTATGTGGAGGTTTGCGATGATGACCGTTTTATTGGTCATTATTTTAGCTTTTATAAAAAGGAGTCTTTTTTATCTATACCTTCTTGTCTTGTAAAAAAAAAGTTGCCGCAGTTTTTTTTCTCTTCAGTCCACTCTACTCCTCTGTGAGAATTTATAATGATGATGTTGAGGAATGATAATGACTCGGATGATAAATGATAATGGCAGGTTTGACATGTCAGTTGAGAGCGCGCACTCTGTTATGATTTTGATTGGAGTTTGATATCAGAGGAATTATGATGACCAACTCCCGACCTTCACCTCTAGGCTCCTGCCATAAGTTTTAATATGTTTATTCACCTCCTCTCTTGACTATAGGCATATGCTAATTGAGGAATAACTTTATTGCTTTTTAAAAAGTAAAAAGTGTTTTAAAAAATATTTCGAAAAACATTTAGGGATGAAGGGCATAAAATGTAAAGTATCTACTAAAAGTAGTAAAAAATGTGCAAGGATTGGTTTCTGCCAAGAAGGCATGTGCCAAGGCTAGTGATTGTGGAGTAATCGCATTTCGAATCTGGCAGCACATCACCTAGTTCCCTAATGGAAGAAGCGTGTGCAACACAATTTGAAACTTACCTAATTAAATTATGATGCTACATAAGCATCAGGCGCGTAATTATTGGGAATATTATCAGCAATTTGAAAGGTATTTACCAGAAATTAAACTTGATCAAAAGTTATAAAATGGGATTCAGGTTGGAATGCTGAGCAGAGGCTTGTAAGAGTAATTAAGTTACAAAACTAATTTGAGGGATTCTTATTTGTGGGGAATATGAGACGATAAACTCTTGAATGAAGAGCTACTCAGATAAAGGTTCTGGAAAAAGTAATGGGTCTGAACAAATATGGTTGTAATTTTTGAAAACGTAGACATTTATTCCTGAAACGTTATAGTACAGATAGAGAATTTAATAAGCTACACATTAGATTCCTGAAAAGCCTTCTGAACACCTTTCTGTGCTGTGGAGCGCAGTATTTTGGCAGCGTGTCCAATTAGGGCTTTTCCAGTCGTCTCTGCAACTTCTTTCGAGATTTTCCCGCAAACGAGCTGGAGTCCATGAAGGTTTTTGGGTTTGTCTTGTCGGCTGGAGTATCTGCTCTTACACACAGCCCAGAAATTTTTGATTGCTCTGTCCTGAGGGAAGTTGGGGGGATTTTTGTCCTTAGGGAC
>JAQGAH010001732.1:0-11680 GCA_034696885.1 Lepidocyrtus paradoxus
TATTTTGACACGAATAAACAGTACAATTCTATAAGCTACAAATTGCCAGCCGAATCATTTGCAAACTTCCGTAAAAGTATTCATCTTATTATCCTAACATATTTCACTTCAGTTCACATCATGTCCCATTTTTCTCCTATATTGTTTTAAAGAAGCATCTTAACAATGCAAATGATTATGCTTAATTTTCGATTTCAGATTCAGTCTCCGTCATAATCATAAATACAATTGAGCTAAGATAGATCTATCTCAGCTCTATTATAAATACAATCAAGATTACAAAAAATTCCTGAGATTTAGCATAAAAGCTGAAAGTGAACTTTTTTTCATGCTATCGGTGCAGAAAAATATGGCTCGTGCAACATGCAATCCATTTCAACCATTCATTGCTAACTCCTCTACCTGAATCCATTTGGCTCCCAAAAAGAGCAAAGCCAACTTAACTTCACTTTTTTAAATTCGCCATATTAATATTTATACCTGATGATAAGATTTTTATATACAGGGATCTCATGAAAAGGAAAAGCAATAGCAAACAAACATATATATAATTTCTGAAACGCTCTTGACTTTCATTCACATAACTTGAAGAAAAGTGAAGGTTTAAAAATTACAAACAAACATAAACCTGTATTTTATTTTTATTTTAAATGAAAAAAAATCCATCATCAAATATACCTAAGCAGAAGTAATCAATGCGATTCATGATTCAGATTGAAGACCTACGGTACAGCAACAATATTGCAACTCGATAACAATGCAAACAATTAAACTTAACCCTTGAGGAAACCCCCAGTTTGAAACTGAAGGAGGTATTAATCAATTAATGAATGAATGAGTAATCACGTCTTTGATGATGATGCCACGACATGGACTAATAGTACACTACAACTCTCCTTTACATTCGTTACGTTATCTTATCTCATTTTTGTAATTATTACACGTACACTACCTACATACAAGCAAATTATGACGTCTACTAAGAATGGTGGATAAAAAATGCCTATGGGATTTCTGATGTGTAGTCTTAGCAGATAAGTCATTATAATTACTGCTTACTGTTAAAAACCAACTTTACCTCCTTCATGTCAGTTTTAGTTTCCTGCAATAAACCTTTAACTTTTGCTTTCTTTCGTAATGGCCCCTATAAATCAGTCATTTGCAACTTGTCGTTTAGTTTTGCATTTAGGTGCGTGAGGTACTAACGACAGCGCCAGCGTAGCGTCAAGCCAAGCGTCATATCGAATCTACCGTAGAAGGTTCGATTCGATTGAATAGGTACTTATGATTTGCTCATATCAAGCAAGTACAAGTTCATTGTCAGTACATGATAAGGTGTAAAAGGACTGTATAATGAGGAATTAGTGAGTCGCGATTATCGTTTCGCTATGCTTGAAGGAGCTTTGATACAATAGGTACAATAGACCCATAAATAATTGATGCGTCAAATAACTTATTTCAGCAAATCAAGGGAGAAACCTGATCTGTCGATTTTTCTTCACCTTATCTTTTGAAAGTTACTTAAAAACAGAGAATGCGTCATGCTCCGTAAATCTTGCAATAGGATGTAAAATAATTTATCCTTATCTTTAATACACTTATGATATCTATATACGCTAAAGTCATAAATAACCAAATTCATGCATAATTAATTAATTATCATTATTTTACTAACAATCAACAATATGAACAATGATTCTTTCCCTTCCCATCATTCATTTCCTGAAGCTCGTTATTATTATTTATTAAATGCCCACCATTAAACATGGTCTTAAACTCTTAACTAAAATGAAACTACCTCATTAAATATTTAATGTAAATTGTAAGTTGAAAAACCGCATCCTCCGACTTATCTTCAAAACACAATAAATTGTTAGTTGTTAGCATTAGCTTACCTGATTTTCAACAGCCGCACTCCCGTCCTCAGTCGATGATAAGCCACGAATTGTTAGGTTAGGTTCCTTATCCAACTTTCCCTGATTAGCTGTTGGAAGCGCTTCAAACTCAGTGTTAGAACTGTTCATTACAAACTTTGTAGTTAGTAAATTCACTGTTTAAAACACCTGTCACCCGTCAAATGTCATTCAATTTCCGATTCCAAACTTTACACTAATTAATATTTAAAAACCAATTCGGTCCCAATTATCTTTCTAAGTTTTCTAGCCAATTAAACTTACTAACTTCAATTAAATTCCGAGTAACAATGTTATGCAGCTGAAACTGAAGGAACAACAACAAAAGCACCCACAACAAACCAAACCAGAAAATGGAAAAAGGCCGGAATAAAAGTACATTTCGTTCCCGGAAGCTGTTCTGGAGCAATGTGCTACATAGACAGCTGCTGTTTTAGGTTCACAAAAAATGCTTTTTGCTCCTTGCTGTCGTGGTCATTTGAGATTTGATAAACAAATTCTGTTTCGGAATTTTCTGTTTTCCTTTGCTATTCATTTTGATTGCGAATGTCAACAAAAGCACATTTTTTCACTTTGTCTTTATCCATTATCCTCTTCATCATCGTTAAACTACAAGTGCCAGCAGTTAGCTCTCTTCGTTTTTAGTGAGGTGTGTTATGTTTGCATCGGTCAGCTAGGACCAGAAATTGACAATAAGTTGTCACCTGTTAAATAAACTGGAAAGATAGTTAGCTCAAGGTAACGTTATAAGATAGTTAGTTTGCATTTTAAAATGGCATCGATGCAAGTAGGCCAAGGCAATATGCCTCATCCCCATGGTGGAGTTCATTCGGATGGGACCAACACCGGTGGTTCTCTTCCAAGTTACGCCCCTTCCGCAGGTCCTGGACAACAGAGTGGTGGTCATCAGGGCACGCCCATGGGAGGCCAGCAACCCCACGGTCAACCTCCCCAACAGCAGCAGGCCGCTGCGAAAGAACTTAATGCCGCAATGCTGTGCAGATTTGGACAGGAGACTGTTCAGGAAATTGTGGCCCGATCTCTAGAACTGTTCCAGTTGCTAAAACAGACAACGGTACTGAAATACTTTAAAATTTTACCTATTATTGGCGCTCAGGCGAATATGTCATGTTTATTTTTAATTTGCAGCCCCCCGATGGAAAAATGAACGCAGTTGGGATGGACAGGAAAATGAAGTTTCAGGATACCCTTAAAACTATCAAGGCCAACTTTAAAAGGCTTCGTGTGATTTATGAGAAGATTGAGGAAAACTTTCCTAGCAATAGAGATATTCCCTTTGAGGTATTTATTTACAAGACATCAATATGATCGGTGCGGTCATTTTTTCTATTGTATTACAATTGTCAGGCATTTATGTTTGTTGCAGGAGGAAATTCTGGGTAAATCGGACGATATGGCAGTTGATGATAAAAGAAATACAGATTCGTATAAGCAATCAGTGGAAGAATATAAGGAAGTTATGGAAGTCAGTATCATATTTTAGTTCGAAACTTTTCTTAACCCTTCATCTCTTATTTTTCATTATCACTTTAAAATGGCTTCAAAATGATGCCTATAATGTGTCAAAATTTATTTTTCCTTCCAGCACGTAATGATAAAAAATCGCCACCTGAAAGAAGCTATTGACCACCTTCGGACCATGATCTGGGATGTGAATACAATGCTAGCCATGCGGAAGGAATGATGCGAAATTGTTGTATCATTGTATGTAATTAAGTATTTATCTGTCTCTGAACTGTATTAATGCAGGTGTTTAGTTGTATGATATCGTTAATTAAACTCAATATGTTCCACTCATTGCACCGTTGAAATATCTTGTGCCTGTTTTATTTTAAATTTTCAAAGTTTATTCTAGAAAGTTTTCAAATAAATACGAAAGCAACATACTTTTAGTAAGTTACAATTTTGTCAATTGTACGTAAGTATATTAGAACTCTAATAACGCAGTGTATAATCAATCATTGGAGGATGTAGTGATCAAAAAGAGATCTATATCAGAGTTAAAGTTATAGTTATAGATATAGTTTAATTGTAAGATCTATAAGGGTTTTGTAGTTGCAGGTTGTCTTCTCTATCGTAAAGCGTGTTACTGAGTAACAGTATTGCCAGTATTGCCATCAGTTTCTGGCTCAGAAAGCATTTTTTGCACCTCTTGCTCAGAAGGTTCAGGTCCACGGCCAATCAAGTAGTAGGTCATCAGTTGACCCTTGCCCTTTACATTCACCAATCCTCTTTGCTCAAATTGGTACCCGTAAAGTCGCAGGATTCTGTGGGTTTCTGCCGTTACCTGTTGCAAACGCAAGGAAAAGTTCCTCTTTGACATTTTTCATGTTCATTGGTTTATAGATACGTTATGCGTTAGCTCACCTGAATGCATCCTGCTTTTCCGGTGCTCTCCATCCTACTCGCCACATTGACAGAATTACCCCTGTAATTTTGCAATTTGCAAAATTATGAATTGTTAAGTTATCTTTCCAAGTTTGTAGATTTGTATTCATATATTTGTTTAAGTCACCAAATGTCGTAGTGAGGTTTTCTAGCTCCAATAACACCAGCCGTAATGGGCCCGTGGTTAATACCTAAAGTTTAAGGCAGGTGCATTATAGATCATATCATCATATTACCTAAGCTTATAAAGATACAAAACTGGCTCAAATAACCTTACCCATTTTTAAAACAAAATGATTAAAACTTTGTTCGTTAATGCTTGTTAGGGCTCTCTTCAGCTCAAAAGCAAATTCCACCAGTAGACTTAAATGATTCCACCGTGTTTTGTCGGGATCTTCGGGCTGAAATTGCATAAAATTAAAACTTGTATAATTTTTGGGGCTAACTTCTCCAATGTTCCCTTGCAGAATGAGTAAAATTTACCTTTGCCTGTGATGAAGGACTGAGACCACTAGCAGCCATGTATGTAGATGAAATGGTTTTGATTTTGATAATATTATCATTGAATTTTGGTAGTTCCAATAACTGCAATAATTCCATTTATACATATAAAAAATGTCGGGTTCTCCATAATTTAGTTAATTTTTTTTAAATTACATACCGCATCATAATCAGAGATAACTTCATTCAAGAATCTGAGACATTCTAGACCTTGATTGTTGACGGTTTCTTCAGTATAAAAATCTGTAAACAACATTTTAATGTTAATATACCAAATTCTCGTAAAAAAAGATGCAGACACATTCACATTTCCTGTTCCTCCAAATTACATTTTAATTTTGAAAATTAGATTATTTCCTATGCGTCGACACTAAAATTCATAATGGGGAAAGTACAAACCTGAGAAATTGGGCATGGATGCAAACAATATTCCAACTTCCGAGTAACTCTGACTGTACAGCTCTTCATGCTTTCTCCTCCTGGATCCAAGAAAGTGCGTGGCTACATGTGGAGGTAAGATGTTGTACACCTACAAATATACCAAACCAAACCATAATTGAGTTTGCAAGGGAACCCTAGAGGGGATGGCTTGATCCTAACGTATATTAATGAAATAAAATGTAACGTAGATTTAAGTGCTGTTGGGATAGAATGGGATTGGGAAGTTTTTAATAAAGCTCTGCCTCTTTCATTTATCTCAATTATCTCCCTATTGATGTTACAAGATGGAAAAGGGGGGAGATAGACATGAGACGCAGATCAAAGGAGAAAGTTTTGAAGAGAAAGTCAGCTGGAAAGCTTTCCTATAGTGAAAGGGTTATGATTAAGATTTCCATCAATCTCCCCTCAAAAATCTCCTCTTTAAAATCCCACCCTTTGTAAATAATGCGATATGCTTTTTGATAGTCAGCACCAGACTTGAATTCGTAGAAACTATCTAAGAATACCAGTAGCAGTACAAAATATCAAATTGCACATCACAAAAAGTGATGCCAGGTTAAAGTACAATGAGGGATCCGGAGAAAGTCTACACAAAAGCTCCCTCCCAAAAGCCAAATGTTAATAAAGCAGGAATGCAATTTAGAAAGGAAAAATCCCTTCGTTTGGTATCCAGACATAAAAATGCATTTAGTAAATTGCAATATGAAACGTTTTGCTCATTATTACCAAAGCTTCATTCTTCTGCCGCAACTGAGTGGCTAATTCCCGCTGATGCTCCACCTCCGTCTTCCAAAGGAAAAGGACCCTGGCGGATTTCTCAAGCTATATAGGATTTTCACCAATTTTAGCCTTTTTCTCCTTTAAAATTAATTTGGGTTGTAAGATGAGTATCTTGATACAAGAGAGAGATTCATCCTCTTACCCTTCTGTTGAGACTGAATAATCCAGCAAATGCCACAGCAGCGAAAAGGGTCAAGTAGCAGTATACCGGGATGAGTCTGGGAGAAAGTAAAAGAAAGTTCATCAGCAAATGAATTCATACAATTCATACAAGGAATGCGAATGCATATAAGTTGGAACCATGCTCTCAGTGTAAATCTTTTATCAAATAAAAAAGTACATTAGATAAATACGCAGAGTAAATAGATAGGACAATATTTATACTGATGTTGAGACAGAGGATCAGTGTAATGTCAAGGCCACACCATTTCATCTGCACAAAACTGAGATAAAAGCCCATCTGTAGAATTCTCACGATATTGTGATAACAGGGAAGGAAAACTAAATGTTCAGATTGGCCAAGAAATGGTTGGGTGTACATTATTTCTGATAGTTATTGATTATTAGTATCGTTTGTCTCTCCAGCTACCACAAAGAAAGTCATGAGTCATGATGATGATGATGATTTATGATAAGATACATGAACAAGGCATTTCGTTCCTGACATTCATTTATTAAGCATATCAAGCATCGTATTAGTAAAGACTGGAGCTGGTTATTGTAAAATCTACTTTCACCTGTACTCATTGTTGTCGTGAAGCCTTTCACTACATTCCATTTCCGCTTTGAGAGGAGTGGTAAGCATCAGCGTGGTGTGGAGCAGAAGTACGGAGAAGATGATCAGAGATTTGAGCCAGAATCCCAAGTAGGTGAGGAGCGTAATGCTAAATAGGATGACGGTAGCAAAAGGTATGAAAAATGCAGGAAGCCGACAGTCATCATGTTGACCTGGTACTTTATTTGATAAATTGGGGAGAACCAAAGGCTCTTCAACTTCATCTGTGATATGGGTTGAGCACTCTTTGGTTTCAAAGCATGGGGTCTGGAGATGAGATATGAAAATAAACAGAAAGTTAATAGACACAGAAGGATGTCTGAGCCCACCCATCATGCAATTTTGTATACCTATGCTAAGGTAAGTATACACCATTTCCATTTCCATTTGTATTTATTTATGTTCGCAATATCTTACCAGGAAAGCCACATTTGCGGCTGTTAGAACGAATGCACCAAGCACGGAGACTAATCTTCTCACCCAGAGCTCTGACTCCAGAGAACAGAATGACTCGATGATGCCCGACATTTTCTGTAAGCGAGGGAGAAAGCAGTGAAATTGGGTTTTCATGAACAGAAACTGTTTCTGAGTAATACACTTATAATCATAATCAAGGAGGAAGCACCCACAGCTCACAAAGACTAGCATTTAGCATAGCTGTAGCTTATTATTATCGGTTGATGATTTCATTGTCGTGGACAATGTCTATTGTGTAGTACAATAACTTACAATGAAATGAAAAGGTGCATAATCAGATTTGTGAAAGAGGGGGGGAAATCTTTCTTCTACCTTTAATCGGCTTTTCATTGGCGACGTCTCACATGCAGAAAATGTGGTGATAAGGGCGAGAAACAAGAGGCCCACGAGCAACACCACCAGCCCAACAACGGTGAAGGAAACAACGGAAAATGCAGAAAGCGCAACTGCCACCTTAGAATTGGAAAGAATACATCAAACCATGTTAAAACAACCCGTAGTAAGGAAAAGGTAAGGTTAGGCAATTATACAGTCCTTCTCCAAACTCACCAGGGCAATTGGACATGCTCCATAATAGATCCCGGCATATGGGTCCTTGTGCTTCGTGAATTCTGACTCTTTAGACGAGTCCCGAAAGCTGAGTGTGAGCCACTGAGATTGTTGCGACAAGTCCCTAGATTCAGACATAGTCACGGAAAGGGGGAAAAGGAAATTAGCAAAAACTTGGAAACTCACCTTTCCTACATAAATGTATATTGCACAATGCATATAAGAAACAAAAAACTTGTGTGACTATATGGAGCACTGTGCAATTAAAGGAAAAAGAGTACCGTCAACTTTTTCCGTTTAGAAAGTAAATATAACAAGTTTAATATTTAGGTAGCATGTGTAAATAAAGCGGATGGAGAATATGAAATCAGCGCTTTCACTAACTTGTAGCCATCCCTTGATATAAGTTCCTCTTTGAGTCTTAAACGGTACGCTTCTAATTCAGTCTGTTTCCCGTGAACATGAGATTCATCAACAGCACTCTGGAGAACAGTTGGGATGAAGGGGCAGTTAAGTGTTTTCATGGAAAAAGAAGAAAAAAACGAGTTGGAAAAGATTAAGATGAAGTAGTAACACTTTGAATATATCTTTTGCTTTCCCCCACTCCATTTTCACCAAACACAGACTCTCCTTCCTCTCATCTCATGCAAGCATACATAAAGTTATCACAGAGCTATAACAAACTATTATTGCGGAGAAAGCATATTAACTCTGTAGGTAATATCGTATTATTATTCTACACACTACACATTATCGTATTGAAGATGAGTGAAAGCCTCCTCAACACCCCTCCTTCCGTTTATGATCTATTACTTACATTAGAATCCTCAGCAAAGGTCGAGTGCAAGTCAGAAGGAAAATCTTTAGTAATCACTGTGTCATCCGGCACATCCCCGTTCTCTGTCGCCCCCGTACAGCTCTCCCGAAACTGTCAAACATTAATAATGTATCACTTTAGGTACGACTTTGTAAACTTTTTCCGTCAACTTTTTCTAAGCGTGGGCATATGTATCACCAGGCCGAAAACTGAAACAAAACTTTTGCATAATGGGGGAAGGTAAAGAAAATTACTTGTGCATGATCTAAGTACAAGTCCACTGTTCTTACCGCCACCAGTCAGCAATATAGCCCCTATTAGCTTTGTTATATAAATAATGAGTGGACTCGTATACTTATACCATTGCACCTGTTATTAAGGCTAAAGGTCTACATTAAAAATTAATAGAGCTAAAAAGATCCACGTACAGGCTTGATGGGTCGGACAATAAAGTAGGTCTTGATTCCGGCAATTCTGAGGATCTCCTCTCGTTTCTCCCCGTGAGCTGGCTCAACCTCGAAACCATCATTGAGAAAGCCCAACGTGACCTCTGATACATGAACTCGCCTATATAGAGCAAACAGACAGAAGGGGAGAAAGAAAAGGGAAAAAACGTGAAAATAAGAAAGATTTGCAAACTCTTTTTATCATTTCATTCAAGCACTTATTCTTTGCGTGAGATTGAGATAGTGCGAGAGTGGAAGGAGTGCTCCAAGTCATGAAAGTCACGAAAGAAATAATTGGATCCTCGCATCTCTTCTTATTATCAAATAATTTATCTAACTTTCTTTAAATGAGGATAACTGATACGTGCAGCGGGGACTCTTCTTTATATACGTAGGTACTTTATTGAAAATTGATCATAATCATCATGCCATATATATCTGTTAACTTTATATGGACATCATGGCATAGACTCGTATCTATATACTGTTACAATGTTAACATACCCCAACCACAAACTTTCTCTTTTCCCTTGAGAGAAAAAAATGGATATTTCATTTTGCACTCTTTGTAAGCAGTATTTTGCGGCTTGATTCATGTGGAACATATTAAGCCTCTTAATCGTCCCATATTAAATCTTTCATTCTTGGGAAAGGAGCAGGTCCACCCCATTATATTACATTGTTGCCGGCTTATGACTATCAGCCAAATATATGAATATTCATTTCACAAGTTGTGGACGAACATTGATGATGATGGAACTTTTCCTTTTCGTGTGTGTACTTTAAGGAAATTTGTCTGTAATAATTTATGAGTTCGTAATTATACTAGGTTGTGGGAACGAGCGACAGCCTACAGCCCACTATTTCATTCGTCTGGAGATGCGAGGACATACAAATCAATATTTCTGATTGCGGGCTCGATAGCACGGTTGTTTACAAGAAGGGGGAATACTTACCCGGGTTTTCCACTGCTCTCCATTTTATTTGCTAGCTCAACATCTTTGGAATATATGTCAAACTGCCATTGACGTTGACCCATGACTCCGGCGAGTATTGCACCGGTGTGGATCCCCACCCGCATGTCCACCGAGGACTTTGTTTTTTCTCGGACATATTTGATTGCTTTCACCATGGAAAGGCCCATGTGCACGCAGAGAATGGCATGGTCTTCCCTTTCCTCCGGAGCTATAAATAAACATGGTAATATATAATGTTGTGGCTAAGCTCGATACGATAAGCTCAAACATGGGGATAACAATGTACATGCAAACATGTTGGTATTGGGATTAATCAATGTGCACTTCATTACTTTTCCCAGCCCTCGTTTCATAACCAATATCCATTCATTGAATAAGCTTTTTATAATAGGCATTTTTGGATAAAAGGGGCTGATGTTTGCTTGTGGTTTGTAAAAATTGCACATGGCTGCTGTTTTCTTTTGGCTTACTATCATAAGCCATAAGCCATATATCTCGATATTTTCCACAAGCATATCATTAAGGTTATCTGATACTTCCTTGTACTCGTGTACCAAGTAATTTGAGATTGTTACTCGTTACTTTGATAGCGTTATGAAAAGAGAGATATGGGTAAGTAGTAAGTGGGATAAGTTTAAGCTGCTATTATTATTACCTCCACAAATGCAGTAGTAACAGTCCCCCAAAATTTTAATACGAATTTGACTGTATTTCTGGAAGAGAAAATGGTAAAATTAACAAAAGGATTATATTACAGTCGATACAACGTATCGATTACATGACATGTTATGCATTATAATAGTAAAATAAAGTATCATGTCATACATCTGCCAATTTATCAAATGTCGCGAACAGTTCATTCAAAATTTTCACAAGCTCGGAGGCTGAGTACGTCGATGAAATGGCGGTGAACCCCACAATGTCAGCGTACAGTATACTTTTTCGCGAAGAAGGAGAAGAAGAAGAAGAAAAAAGAAGCGAAATTCATTCAAGGGTAAAAGTTTAATAATATTGTCAATATTTGTACTAGGAAACTAGACCTGTTGCAAATTTCCACTAATGAAACGATATGTAATGTTCATTTGTTATTTTTTTACCTGACATTTTCATGTCTGCTCATGTATATCTTTTTGAACTGGCCATCAGTAGCCTCGCCCAAATCTTGACGCATTTTTAAAGCCAAATGTTCAGGAAGAACGGAGAGAAGGAGCCGTTCCTAATAATTGACAATGGAAGTATTATAAAATAGTATGCACAAAGGCTTTGGAGAAAATTGGAGTTTTCAATTGTGAGCTCCAGTTATTTACCTGCTCTTTTGCTTGCTCTTCAATAACTAACTTCATCTCGAGAGATTGTCTTGTATCAATGAAAGCCCTTCTTTGCTTCTTATCACTGAGATAAAACTCCAACATGCCCAGTATATTGGTAATAACAATCAAAATGATATCCGCACCAATCTGGAACAATAAATGATTAATATTGGATAATCCCATCGTATTGTATAACACATTTGCATATTAATATCAGCACTAAGTAATCCACTTCAGCTATATCGTTTCATTTGTTGAGCATATTAAAAGCTAGAGTACGTAAGC